>PVJI01004771.1:0-104337 GCA_004026765.1 Micronycteris hirsuta | reverse complement strand
TTACCTACAAAGGAATCCCCATAAGACTGTCAGCGGATTTCTCAAAGGAGACCTTCCAAGCAAGAAGGGGCTGGAGAGAGATATTTCAAATCATGAAAAGCAAGGGCCTACAACCAAGAATAATCTATCCAGCAAAACTTTCATTTAGAATGGAAGGGCAGATAAAGTGCTCCTCAGATAAGGTCAAGTTCAAGGAGTACATCATCATGCAGCCTCTACTATATGAAATGTTAAAAAGTTTCGTATGAGGACTCAGGACTGAAGGCACTGAGGCCAGATCAGCTACCGGGGAATTCAGATCAGTCACAGCCAAGATGCTTCTGAGATAAGCAAGCAACATACAACCAGAGAAACAAAATAGAACCAGGGATGTTGAAGTTTAGAACATTCTGGCAGTAACCAGAGGGGAGGGGGAAGGGGAGAAGGGGGACAAGGATATTCAGGAACTGCTATAAAGGACACATGGACAAAACCAAGGGGGAGGGGGGAAGCAAGAGAGGGAGATGGGTTTGCCTGGGGTTGGGTGGGGGGAGGGTAAATGCGGACAACTGTAATTGAACAACAATAAAATAATTTAAAAAATTAAAAAAATAAATAAAATACATTAAGCACTTCTAAAAAATAAATAAATAAATAAATAAATCCAATATCAGTTTTCCTTTCAATATTATGAAAGAGTATTTTTTTCCAGTTATACTATATGAAGTAATTACTTTGTTATAATTTAGGCACTAAATTGTACCAAAAGTGTATATCTTTAATTCTAGAATTTTAGGCCTACAAGATACTGCCATCATGGGAGGGTCGCGGGAACGAAAAGACACTGAGAAAAGAACAAACACGGGTATCTCCCCTCGTGCCTGGAGACGTAGGCTCATGTTCAAATATCCCTTCACACCACCCTTTCTTCAGCCTGTCTGGATATTATAAATGAATGAAAATAGATAACATATTGAGGAGTTAATACAGTAATAAATCCTCAAAACAACAGTATTTCACCAATCTTACAAATAATAAGATTGAGAATAGACTAAGTCGAGTGATTTTTCTCCAGATATTGTGACTAGTAATCAGCAGAACCAAGATGTTTAGACAAGTCCTCAGGCTCCACAGCCCCGTGCTTAATCCCTATCGTAAGCACAATTCTAAAATGGTACCCTGCACTATGTCTGGAACTGTTAGTTTGATGTTTACTCCCATAATCAGATTATGTCACATACCACAGCTGACTTTCAACAAGAGAGATTGCTCGGATGGGCCTGACCTATCCACATGAACCCTTTAAAGGCAGAGTTCCTCCAGCTAGTCACAGAGAGGAAGCCAGAAAGATGCACTCTGGCTAGTCTGGAAGGATGCAGACACCCTGGTTCTCGGCGGCCAACAAAGAGAGGCAGCCCTTAGCAGCCAAGAGCTGCCCTCAGAGAAAAGGGTACCTCAGTCTTCCAGCTGCAAGGCACAGATTTCTGCCCACCACAAGAATAAAAGTGGAAGTGAACTTCACCTTAAAACCTCCAGCCTGGACAGCATCTTGATTTCAGGTTTGTGCTACCCTAAGCCACGCCATGCCGGATTTCTGACCCATGGATCTGAGAGATAATAAGCGGCTGTTGTTAAATTTATGGTAATTTGTGCAGTTGTTATGCAGAAGTGGAAAACTATAACATGCCCTTTATGGGGCATATAGAAATATGAAGGAAGTCTACCCACTTGGTGTTTCAACATGTTGGTCCCTGTGCTGGGCTCTAAAGATACACAAACCAGTTTTGGTTGTTTTATTGTCAGTGTGAATCAACTCACAGTTGGTGTCAAAGATAATCAAAAGTAGTATAGCATGATTATTTTAGTAAACATGTTCTTTGAAAAGAACATTTTAAGCCAAATCAAATGCTTTTCAATATTTCCTGACTGTCTAAATTTATCCGTATCTATATAACTATCTCAGTGTTGGCAACAATGCTATAGAAGATCTCATTTTGTCTGCCAGTTACGCCAGACAAATCTGTGCTGCCCGTAGGGAATGCTCTAAATTTACCTTCTTCTACAAATAAGGGTTTTTCCAGGCCTCATTTCATATCATCTGCTTATATATGTTCTTTATCAAATGGCAAGAAAATTGTAAAATGTATCCAATTCTTTATCATCACTTCAATGCAGCATCTTTATTATGGCACAGTCTGAATATATTTTATTTTCAAGCAAATAGGTAAGAATAGCTTTGCTTAATTTATAATTCCATTGTAGCACATGCCAAGGTTCTTTACCATTACTCACTCCCATTTCAGGAAAATCAGCGCCCTCTTCAAGGCTCTTCCTCGGTCTGTCTGCTCCAATGGCTTCCAAAACATCTCTTCCATGACTCCACAATCAATATGGTTTGCCCTGACCTCTCATACAAATTCTAGATCGATATTTTCTACTATTCCTACATCTTTCATTGTTTGCTTTTCTTTCATGTCCGGATGTTTAAAGGTGAAGTTTTTGAAACTATATAGTTACGATTCGTGAATTCACGATTGTGAATTAGTAAGTGCTTTGCAGTTTTATGTTTGTTTGCATTCAAACAGACACACCTCTGGTATATGTGAAGCAGAAATCTTAGAAATTTAATTCTGGAATCAGTTTCTGAGAAACTACAAATGTTTATGACTCAGCTACCAGAAATATCTTGGGAAAATGTAAAGGCTTCATCCATTTTTACAGTAGTACCTACACTTCTTTTTTCAATGGATTTAGGGAGTGAAATTAAAAGAAGTTATTTCAATATATATATTTTTATGTAGGAAACCAACTTGTATAATTCCAAAGGTAACTATTGATCTTCAGAACCTCTTCTCATTCCTTCGATCTGGAATATATACCAATTCCTCTTCAGAACTCAGAAGTACTTCCTACTTTGCTCTGTGACAATAGGTCTCTGCTCTCCATTTAATTAGCACACTTAGGATACTGGCTTTCTGCCCAGCTCTACTGTGTGCTCCTCATGAAAAGGACTTTGAATTCTCACTAATAGTGAATTATACTATCAACTGTTATTAAATTAATTTTGGGTTTTGATATAATTTCTAAAGAGAAAAAAGTCATTTAAAGATGACAATATCGGTATATTTTTCCATTTCTGACTTCTTTTCTCTGCATCACTTTCTTCTCTTTCACTTTCTCTACTTCCCACCATTTTTGCAACTGACTGTCAAACTCTACACTGCAGTCACAGGTCCCTCCTTTAATTAATTCAACAGTGAATTGTCAAGGCCTTTCAGAGTACAAATTACTATGACAAGCTGTGTGTAGTCCAAAAAAAATGAATGTGGCATAGTGTATTCCCTCAAGGACCTTAGCATGTTATATGGAGGACAGCCAACTCCAGCTGTGGGCCAAATCTGCTTGCTTATTTTTGTAAATTAATTTTTAATTTTTAAATTAATTTTCTTGAAATGCAGGCATGATGGTTAAGTTATATATTGTTTGTGGCTGCTTGTACACACCGCAATGACAGATTAGAGCAGTCGTGACAGAGATTGAACGACCTACAAAGCCTAATATGATTATGCCTGGCCCTTTGCAGACAAGTTTGCCAGTTCCTGGCTTAGTGCATATTACAAACAAGAAATAAAAGAACAAGGAAAATGTCAACACTGGGCTTGAAAATGTTATAGAATATAGAGTTTAATTAACAGCATGAGGATGGAGGAAAATTCTAGGAGCACAATTTACATGAATTCTGAAAACCGAGCAGGCTTTCAACGGAAAGACATGAGATGAAGAGAGTGCACCAGCAGCAGAGGGTTTTGAAGCACTATCAAAGACAAGGCAGGCGTCCTATCAAATGTGCACCTAATCATGGCGAAGTGTGGAGGCAGATTTCTCCAGACAATAATGGAGTTTTGTGGCATCTTTTAAGATGTATTGCAGGGGCCATTTATTTCTAGATGCTGTTAAAGTGATTATGCAAATCATTTCTTAAGGCAACATTACATATATGTTAGATCTGATTTATTAAAGACTTTATCAACCATTAAAGTCAACATTTGCATTTTTAGTTACAAGACTAAGAGTTTATATTAACAAATAAACTCTTCATAAGGAATATGCTTCTTTACTTTCTAAATATGAATTTAATAAACTGAAATGAAGTGTTTATTTTTATATACTTGCAGGAAATATCAAAGCACAATTACTGAGGAAGAAAGAACATATCTAAATATATATATTCTATCCATATGAGCTCTTCAGGGTGTATGGATGTTTTTAGGTCACAATGGTAAGTAAACATTCATGCTGGTTCAGGGTTGCGAACATACTTGCTAATATCACATCTGAAATAAACACTTTTACTTTTGCTTGCTTACTTATTTTTATTATAGTTCTACCTAGAATGTCCTCTATATTTTATAATCTCTCATGATATCCTTCAGATGATAATTAACTATTTTAACTCAGATTGTTTCCTCATTTTAAATTTGTTTTCTATTTAATTCTGTGTTCATTTTTTCCCAGTAATTAAGGCAGAAATTCCATAAATTTTATTTTATTAACAGACTGCACACTAATTAACAATGTACATAACACTTATTTTAATTAATAGTTTAAGAACAAGAATGGCATACAATATAGGATGCTTGTAGTACTGAAAACATACTGTTGAAATAATATAACTAAAAATTATAAGAGAGTATAAAGAGAGTATAAAACCCTTGCCCTAAAAACGTTATATATTGAAAGACATAATATTTGCTAAAGTATCATTTTTGTGTACAAGTATCCTAAAATGTTAAGATACTTATGTGATCTTGAGAGAAATTTAAACATGTAAGTTTCACATGTAAATCATAGTTCTCATGCATTTGGGGTAATCTTGGAGTATTTCATTTCTTTGTATCCAATCCAAGCAAATAATATGAAAACAAACCTTTGGTAAGAATGAGCTATTATCCCAGCATTGAGCTCATTTAGGCTCACTGGGGACAGCAAATAATGCTATCTAATTAATTAGAATGACAGGAAACTGCATGACATATTTCATATGGCTGGCTGGTTTAACATGCTAAATCCCTCCTGTTGATTAGAACTTGCATGTTTTAAATAGAAAAGGATGTTAGACATCCCATCTGTTATGTAGCAGAGTTTCAGGAAAATTTTAAAAAGGTACATTCAAGTCTTGGTAAGTTCAAGTCAGCAGAACAGACAAATATAACATGCTATCTGAGACACAACAAAACAGGCCAGCTGTTTCCAAAATCCTTTTGTTTTCCATCAAGCTACAATGAAGGAAAATGGCTATTTGAAATCTTGGCAGTGTGACCTTATTTGTCATATTGCAGAACATCTAGCTCAAGTTCAAAAACTTTCCTCTGTGTGTGTGTACACTAGGCACAGTTGTAGAAACACAATTTATTTCACATTCAGCATATTAAGCTATGAAAGAGAATATTACTCATAGGTTCTTGCCCAATAATACACATATTCTAAAGAAAATTGTTACAATGCATGCAATTAAAATATACAATTCTATTGCATGGCTGAAAACAGTATTTTTCACATAGATTTGATAATTATACGATGGGAAATTAATGGACATTTTTAAACCCATTGGAATGGGGCTAAAACTAGACTTACTCTACATTGTGTGACATCATATGCAGTTTTTTTAATAAAATGAGTAATTAGGTTATTTGCTACATTTGGTAAAAATAAAAGTGAACAAAAATTCACAATTATTTGCCAAAATGAGATTAGCTGGTGCCCAGGGAGGATCATCTATGTCCATAAAATTCTTGTGCTCATAGAGCCATTCATGAAAAATAACTATAAGCAAGCACTAAAAGTAAAATTTTTAAAAAGCCATTATTCATTTTCATTTTAATTATCTTATAAGAACCTTCCTTTAGTATGAAAATAGAAAACATTAGCTATTCAATATTAGGCTTTTCAATCAATGGCTAATTTCTAACTCATATGCAAATCAGAAACTAAGACCAATAGATTAAGAGAAAAAGTTGAGAAGAAATGTATCTCAGTATATAATGAAAGAGGTATAACAGCAAGTAATTGCTACTAGCAAAATTTGAGCTCATCAAGGCAAATCTGCCAAATGCTATCCTTATCTAGATATGGGATAAAATCAAGATAACATTGACTGGGAAATGGAATTAATCAGAAGTCAAGACATTAAGGCATAGCTGTTCAGATAGAGAGATCTTATTGAAAGCATAAACATAGGAGGTAGCCACAAAAGTAATTAATAAATGTGATGTAGAAAATGAAAATAAATAAATTAAGATTCTAGTGGGGAAAACAGAATAGTTACTGCATGAATACTCCACCAGCAATGAGTACATTATTAATAAAAAGAGAACTCAAAGGAAACACACTTTGGTAAGGTTGTTTTCAGTTTGAATCTGTATAGTCCTAGCTTTCCTTATAAAATTAATTTGTGGAGTTTTAATAACTTGATCAAAGTTACATACCTAGTAGATGTTGGAGATGGCAATATCTCTCACACACACTATTTTTCCAGATGAATCATGCACTGAGCCTACCACCAATACACATTTCTAGAGATGAGGAAGGACTGAGTAGATAGTAATTTAGTAAATGATAACTGTCAGTAGCAGACTAATCTTCCTATTTTTCCTTCCCTCTCTTACCCTTCCTCTTTCTACACTCACCATCGAACTCTACAGAACAAGTTTTCAGCATGGCCTTTTGACTAGGAAGCTGCCCCTTAGACTGGAAGAAAGAGGGATAACTGCTACAACCTTACAAAGGAGCAGAGGAAAGATGTGTCCCCAGAAGTCAGCACCCGAGTGACTTTTGATCACAGTGAGCTCAGTAAACTGCATCTTAATACCCGTATTAGAAGTGGAAAAAATTTCAGAGATTTGCATTGGTGATAGCACAGGTTAACTAAGCCCATACCCACTCTTTCCATAACCAGTCTCTAACACACATATACGACACTTTATCTACAAAATTTCATTTCTGGAGGGCAAGATAGAGATAACTAAATCGAATAGGACCTTCTACACTTCATCTTACAGATGGAGGTATGTGTGTATGTGTGTGTGTTTAAGTAATCTACAGATAAAACCTAAAAGGTGACCTTAAATCAATAACAAAGTGATAAATATGGCACACCGCTAAGGTATTTCCTTCCAGGTGATTCTTAAGTGTTTTAGATGTGTGGAGTTATAGGAATTCTATTTTTTTTTGGGGGGGGGGTTCACATAGATTCAATATGGGATCCAAATATTTCACAGGATGTTGTATTTGTTTTGAAAAGAGAGAGATTTTACTTAGCTATTTAAAAATACATTAATTAAGCAAAGTAGGTAGATGTAAATTCAACCATGGTATCGTGCATAGCACAGATCAACACATTGCAGAACAAAATACTCTTAGAATATGAACACAACGCATGCATAAAATGCCTAGGATAAAAAGGCATTGTAAAACACTTGACTAAAAAACATTTTTTTCTTTTATTCTTTTTGATACATACTAATTTCTTATTTCATACTAAACTCTTACATGATATTCTTTTTTAAAGATTTTATTTATTTATTGTTTAAACACAGGGGAAGAGAAGGAGAAAGAGAGGGAGAAAAATATCAATGTAGTTGCCTCTCACATGCTCTCTACTGGGAATCCAATCCATGACCCTTTGGTTTGCAGGCTGGCGCTCAATCCACTGAGCCACACCAGCCGGGACTTTAAATGATATTTTTACACTGACAAACCTATTTTATTAATCAACTTTACCAAAAAAAGAATAATTATTTCCTTAAATATTTTCCAAACACCATGTAACAGTTAATATTCAGGATCTTGAAAAATAAAATGCAAAATGAGATGATAAATAAAAATTCAATTGCATTTAATTTAAAAATAAGAAAGAATTTTTAATATTAAATAAAGAATTTATATTCAAAGCTCCTTTTACAGCTATGTTTCTCGAAGTGAATTTTACACATAATCATTAAAGCTGTCATATTTCAAAGAGTGGTCTGCTTATCTCCTGTCCATAATTATGTTGATTGTTTGCTTAAAATATGTTTTCAAGCAATAACTAACTAACTAGATCTAAAACTCTATGGATTGTGATGTGGAGTATTTTAAGAAACAGCTTAGGTGATTTCAGTATTTTCTAATGTCCAAGTAGTTACTTTAACATAGAAGCCATTTTGTATTAGTTTTTGTATTGTCAAAATGTACTGCAGTGACTAGAATGAAAAGTAAATCAATAAATTTTTGCTAAATAAATAATGGAACTGATTGATTTTGTTGGCTGCCATTTTCTCTACAATATGTTTTTTATGTTACTTGGCATACATCCTTTATTCTCTAACATTTCAGAGGTAACCTCATTTTCTTCTCCCTTTGCCCCCCTGACCATTGACACTTGGTTCTTATCCTAACTTTAGACCATTTTTTTATTTCTCTTATAAAATCGCTATTACTATTACTATTATGCAAACTTTACAAAGGAGATACATAAATCAAAAAGGTTAAGCAAAACATTCAAGTATTATATATTACATTACAAAGCAAGGATAGTGACTCACTTTTTCCACTTTTTCCGAACTCACATTTTGTATTTTCCTAGCACTGGTTTACACTTAAAACAACTTTACAATACTTATTGTATGAAAAAATGAATGACTGAACAAGTGTGTTTCAGCAATGAGAAAACTTTAGGGCTTGTCTAATCTAATCTCTAAATAGTTAAAATGATAAGTTCAGTGTGAATGTATGGAGCTTTTAGATTAAACATTAAAGGTGCCTATGCCAGTAATTGTCCAAGTACAGAGACTTTAGAAAGTTTATTTAAATGGGCTTAATGAACTCCGAAGATGTTTTAAATTCATTTCCCCCAAAAGTAGGTCTGTTCCCTCATTTGATCTAAGGAAATTCTTAGTTCGTCAATGTGGTTTTCCTTAGGATCTGTCTCCTTGCCTAGTGAGCCTACCATGAATTCAAATTTGGGCATATGTCTCAATAACGCACCTTTGCCCATCTCTGCAGGCATCAGAGATGCCAGTAGCACTGAGCCAAAGAGAAACATGCCTGTTGATGAAGAACAATAAAAAGGTTACACGGTGGCTGAAAGACTTGCTCATAAGACAAAGCGAATCCTCTGAAGCCTTCTAAATAATTGAGAGAAAAGTAATTAGTGAAACAAATATCGAAAGGTCTCTTAACAGCAAATTAATCCAAAATAGGGGAAAATGTGGGTAATTATTCCATTTTTTTTGTTTCAAAAGAGTAATGGTAATAAAACAATTACAGATTTTCAAGCCACAAATTTAAACATCACCACAATATTCCTAGGTCTCCTTTGAGAGATGTAAGCATCTCAAATTCCATATTTGAATCTTTTGTTTATACATTCATTCATTCATCATTTAATAAGCTATTCTGAATACAACAACGGGTCAAGCACTGTGCACACTTTTTCAACAGAGAATTGAATAAAACATAATACTTATTATCATGTAACTCATAGTTTAGCGGATGAGACAGATATATAAACACATAATTATGTTGAGATGAGTTTTTAAAGAGTATTATAAAAATTAATTGTGACAATACAGAGAAGGGAGCAATACATTTGCTGTTTCATGAGAAAACTACAAATATCTTCACTCTGTCTCATAGCCTACTTTGTCTTCCAGTGTTCAAGTCACAAACCCCTTTTCAATATGATGCTTCTCAACACAACATTCATTCAAAAGCATTCATTTTAACATCTGGGACTGCATTAATTAAAATTCAATTTAGCAAGCACAAACGGAATGCCCATTATGAGAAATAACCAGTTATTATTTATACAGCAATCCACCCATAGAGGTCACTAAGAGTTTGAAGTGTATCTGAAGAGATAGATTGCTGTCAATGGATTTCAACATGAAGATAATTTTTCAGTAAAAGTATTCTTATAGCTTGAAAATAGAAAACAGGAGTTTACAGGTTTAATTTAAACTTGGGAACCTAACATATGTGATGATGTTATGTAATAGTAAGAACTAAAAATAACCTGTAAAGATAAATTAAACTTGGACAAATAACTTAGGAAAATGCTTCCTAGTTGAAAGGACTCGTAAGAGCAAAGACAGAAAATTTTTAAAAAGTGAAGGGTATGCTTAGTTAATCAGTTCTGGATAACTCAAAAAGAGGTCACACAAGTGCCAGAGGTTTTAACACAACCCGTTAGCCAACAGATGAATGGAGAAAGATGATGTGGCACATTTACCACAGTGGAATATTATTGCACCATAAGAAACAAATCTTTCCACTTGTGACAACGTGGATGCACCTCAAAGGCTTTATGCTAAGTATGATATGTCAGACAGAGAAAGATAAATCTATGTATCATTTTTATGTGGAATCTAAAAAAGTTTTGGGTGGGGGGGATTGGGGAAATATTGGTGCAAGGTACTCACTTCCTGCTAGAAGACAAGCTCTAGAGGTCTAATACATAGCATTGAAGGTAGAGCCAACAACATTGGATTACATACATCAAAGTTGCTAAGATACCAGATCTTAAATGTTCTCCCAACAAAATGAAATAATGAATAGATAATTATGTGGCACGCTGAAAATTATGTGGCATGATGAAGGTGTTAGCTAAGGTTATGTCAGTAATCATATTGCAGTATGTAAATATATCAAATCAACACACTGTACATCTTAAATTTATGCAATGTTATGCTTCTATTATATCTCAGTAAGAACGTTTGGAAAATCTGGTTAAGCTTGGAGTACTGTGTACTTTGGAGGAGTTTGCATTTTGTTCAGTGTGTAAATTGGAATCATTTGAGTTTCAGTAAGTGAAATGTGTTTCCTGCTTTAGAATGCCTTGAGAGGCAATGGAGAGAATAGAGAGGAGGAAAGGTAGAGCATAATGTTCAAAGAACAAATGAAAAAAAAAAATTTGGAGACATGTAATCGAAAGAACTAGAGCAGAAAAGTAGCCCACAAATAAATTAGTGCACTCAAGGGGGTTACCAAAAAAAAAAAAAATCAGAAACAAAGAATTAGCGATAAAATTCATATATCCAAGATCACACTTAAACTCGTGTATTAAAGTTATCATTGCCTGCACTGCCCACTAGTAATCTCAAACTGCTTGTGACCTGCATTGCATGTGAATTTTTAGACACAATCAAATCAACTTTGTTGTGAACAAATGCGCCAATCTGGCCAACAGAATAGAATGAATTGGAATGTGTCATTCCACAGAAAACAGAAAGAAAATGTGGTGGGTTCACATAGAAAGAAATATGGAATTCTGTATTCTCAAAAATATGAAAATAATATAAGATGATTGACAGCATTTGGCTTATGTTTTGTTTCACATCAATTACTGATGGCTGCCCTTAGAGAGCACAGGGCACTAAAACCCTCAACGCCCTCTACAGCACTCCTGACACCTCCACAGGGTCAATCATCACTTATCATCAGGCTTGCTATAGTCGCATTCATAGCCACGAAAGGTTCATCTGCAATTATGCCTTTATCAAATATGTGCACACTAAAAGCAGACCAAGAAGGATATGAGTTTCAAGAAAGTTGGTACAAAATCAATTATAGTACTTAGAACAGTACCTGGCATACAGCAGCTGCTCAATAATATGTATCAATACATCAATAAATTGTGACTGATTATCTAATTCTAAATACCTGCCTAGGCCAGTAGGTGTTTGAACATCTAAATCACTGTCAAAATTGTACTGTATGGTTTCTTTGTAACTCAGCTTATTTATCAATAATAAAAAGGAAACAACTGATGACCTCATGCATTATTGCTACAACAGTGGAATTCAAGAATTCCAAAAATATAATGACGGCTTTCTACCTTTCACATTCAATAATGCTAATGGTTCTTTCTCTGTGCTACTGCCCCAAACACTTCACACCACCAGAGTGATTATTGACCCAATGTTGCCAGCCACAGTAGAATGATTACTTTAAAATCATTGTAATATAAAAATGAAAAGTTGTATTGAAAATATATGATAATTTATACACTTAAAAGGAAGATTCTGGCAGACACAACATCGAATACTACACCTGAAACAATTTAACGGGAGCAAGAAAAATGGTTCTATAGTGTCTCATGCATCTGTTTAATCAATCTCTCCTCTCCTTCCCATCCCTGTTTGTAATAAAAATGCGTTGACTTTCAACTATGTTTTTGTTTATTATTTCATTTTCTTTTTCTCTGCTTGGGTCTGCTGTTGAAGCAGAAAGAAACTTTCTGCCAAGATATAATTTTCTTGATTATTTTATTATTTATATGCAGAAACCTTGATTTTAGCCTTTCATGCAACTAAGGAAAGTTTATAGAAATGCTATGAACACTTTGATATGGAGATGAGATTAAAAAAAGTGTTAGAAACTGGAAACAAAGAAGAGGGGATTACAATCAGTGAACCAATGTAAGAATATTGTACTGTTGATGAGCTACTGAATATACAAATGGACCACAGCCACACCAACTATAAAAATAGAACTTGGACTCACAACCTGCAGTGATCAAGCCAGGATCTGACCCTTTATCTCCCATAAATAACCCTGGAAGCCAGCCTGCTATAAATCACATTTGTAGAAAGCCAGATTGCAATCTCTAGTAATAATCCAGGAAGTTAAACAATTGACCCCAAATGATCAAGGTTTGATTAATAACCGACAGTTTCTTTCATTTGTGTCCCTGCTTCCAACTTAGAAATATAAAGAAAAAGCCAAGTATGTACTCGTACATCCTAACTAGTAGGATTCCAGCTTCTATGGTTTCCCCGTGTTAAGTTTCCAATCAGGGCATACCCCACGGTTTCCGTCTTCCACTCCTCTGACGACCTGGAGTCTCCTCCAAAATGCAGATGATGATGGCCGACCCCTTTTGCTAAAGCGCCTCAGAATAAATAGCATTTGTTTGTTTGTTTTTTCATTTGCTTGGTCTTTTTTTTTGTTTTCCACTTTGAAGATATTAAGAAAACAGCCTAATTTAGTGAGCAACAGACACAGAATGGCATGAAGGGCATTACAATTGATGTAATTACAGGTGAGAACGCCCTTGCTCCTGTATTTGTAGCCTCTCACAATCAATTTTTGATGTGTTTTTCATGAAGCCGATGCCATCATGGTCTATTTGTTTGTTGGTTTAGTTTGGTTTATTGAGTTTTTTCCTCTCAGGTCCCTCATTTTGCTTCCTTTCTCATTTTTACCTAATATCTCACTTCATCCACCATCATTTTTATTTTTTCTCCAAGAAAATATTATTCACAGTCCATAATACTGGCATATCAGTGAAGTGTATACTCTATCAGGATTTAACAACAAGAATATCACAATCTACAACACAGAGGTCTCTTTTGTGCCAGAATATTTCCAGGGAAAATAATTAGAAATTTCTAGTGGCTTATTATACTGTCTCCAAACTCTCAAACAATGGCCTATAATAGTAATGTAATTAATAGTTCTGTAGTACTCACGATACTGCAGGCACTCCTTAAAGTCCATATTAGTTATTCATTGCTGATTAACAAAATACCCCAAAATTTAGTGGCTTAAAACACCCAAGTTCCATTCACTCAAAGTTTGCATGGGCCAGGAATATGGGAGAGGCCTAGCAGTCCAGTTGTAGCGTTCGGTCTCTCAGGAGGAGGCAGACAAAAGAAAGACCAGGGCTGTAGTTGTGTGCAGACAGACTGAAGTGGGAGGATCTCTTTCCAAGAGAGCTCACGCACAGACAGCTGTTAGGAAGCCTCGGTTCCTCCCAGGTGGTTGGCAGGACTCCTCAGTTCCTCATCCTGGGGACCTCTCCAAAGGGCTGCTTGAATCCTGTCCATATGCTGGCTGGCTTCCTCCCCAGAGAGTGATCCACGAGACAGAACAAGTAGGAAGCCACCCTATTTTTAGTGATCTAATCTTCAAAGTCACAGCGGTGACTTACTCTGTTTGTTAGAAATGAGTTACTAAGTCTAGCCAATACGTTTTTCTTAAAGACTTAGGTTCCACTTTTTGCAGGCTGTGTCTATGAGTTTAAACATAAACTATGAACCACAACAAAGTGTTCCACGTGACTATTAACATAAGCTCTTCTAAAACTCCATGAGACAGATATTCCTATTTCCATTTCACAGATGAAGAAGGTGAGGCTCAAAGACACTGAATAATTTCGTCTGACAGTGAGTACACCGGAGAGCTATGATCTGGTCTAGACAGCCTGGCTTGCAAGTCTGTACTTTGAATTTCTAAGTGAAAATGCCTTTCTGTCTGTAATCTACACACCTCACTTGAAGGATTATTTTTCAGTCCTGAAAACTGCTTCCTGGTGCCCATGCCTGCTTTCTTCTTCTCACTGGGGCAACCCCCTTTAGCACCCTTGCCCTTCAGAATCCAAAGCTCCTTGCTTACTGGCTAAATTACTTTGCCCAGCAACACAATCCCCTTTTCTCTTCTGATTGTGTCTCAGTCTGCTGCTTGTCAGAGAAGATGTCACCTCACCCCTCTGAGACCATGGTAGGATCATTACATTTAAAAGTCCAAGACACTGAAGAGGATATTGACTAAAGAACATGACAAGAGAAGCAGGAGCCTTGGTGATTTGAAATACAAACAATATTTAATTGTAAGGTATGGTCATTAACAGAATGCCTAGTGCTTAGTTATTTCAATCTTGACTCCACTGATGCTTCTTTTTAAAATACCCCAAAACAGATAGATATTCTTCTTTTGTTTTCATGGCTCTGTTTTTTTAGTCCCCCAAGTACCTATTTGATCTGACTGCTAAATAGCACTGAAAAGAGGTTAGTACCTTAAAGGGACACAGACCTAGAACTATGTCTTAATTCTTAGGACCCATACCAGCAATATAAATTATAGGACCCACACAAGCGATGTGAACTATATCAGTAGTATTGTGTGTTAATTAGGCAATTACTTATAATAGCTTCTCAATAGGGAAAATCTATTCTATAATCTGAAGAGCTGACATAAAACAATCGAGAACAAAATGGATACTAATAGCATTCCAGTGTAGAAATCTCCTATGACTAGAAAAAGTATTTCAATCTGTGCAGAGATTTAATATTGTTATAATTAGCAAGGATAATTTTTTTTTTCCTAAATTCTTTCTGAAATACATTGGTGCAAGTTGTTTAAGAATTTCAAGAAAACAATCAAAGAAACTGATCCAACATACTTGCAAATCAGGGCTAGAAATCAATCCCATAGACTTATGTACATTTTAATATTACATGAAAATCACTGGAGAAAAGTTTTAAGTGGTACTGATTAATATTTTCTCTCCCCATGTGTTGAAACATGCACACATCTTTGAAAAAATAACTGCACTAAGACAAATAAATAATTTAAATGTTCCTTTACCTTCTTAATTGCTGGTCATTTTTTACAATTTGCCAGAGTCTACATGATGTCTATGCAATGACAGTAATTCTCTTCTATTCAGTGATTTTACTGACACCTTCACGTAGGCTTCAAAAGTGTAGTCTTTAAGAACCTTGGATGAACTGATGGATCAGTCACTGTCACAATCACAATTCAACCAGTTTGTCCTTTTTTTTAGGTGTGTGTGTGCCCCTTTTCTAGGGCCTGGAAATGTTTGAACAGTGTAGATGATCTCTTAGGAAAAGTTAGTTCAAATCCCTGAGGTAGCCCATATTAATACTAGTATAAATGATGCATGGGGCACCCACCCCCACAGAAAAAAAAAAAAAAAGAAAAAACAGTCCATAGAGGATGCTGGGTGAACTTAGAGGAAACTTTTTTTTTTCTTCAAATATACATTCATGTATATCATAGGAAGAAAAAATAAACAAAACTTTTTACCCTCCTACTAAACCAGGCATTCCTAGTCCCAGTTCGTCTAGAAACCATGGGAAGAACAGATCTCGCCTATTGAAATTTGTGCTAGCTGTCCCACAGAGAAGGCACGGCCTGGGGTTCCATGTCGTGGGATAATTTATTTAAACACGTGAACTCCGTAACCTCCCATTGTCCTAGCAGCTCATTACTAAAAACGACCTGACTTTGATTGAATTAAAGAAACAGGAGAGGGCGATTGGATCAAGATTGCAGGCCCAGCTTATATGTCATCTTTCCTCCTATCTTAATTCCTTTGAAATGACAGCAAATATTTTTCTTTAAAAATATACATCAAGAACAGTGCCAGGAAAGAAGAACTATTACTATCAGTGGGCCAACATTTTTTGAGAAATTCTTAGAGGATGGAAAGCAGATGGGTTCAGATAAATGGAGTAGAAAATTCATGGAGTTTGTGAGGAGACAGCAGGGTAGGCCTGCTGGGAAGAAGGAAGTGGTCAGACAGAGGCCTGGGGCAAGTGACAGGGTGATGAATAGACTAACTGCCCTTGGCTCTGGTGGGTTTCCAACCACAGGCTCACACTCTCGCCCAAATTCGATGATTAACTGCAGTTACATTTGCCTCCCTGGCAATTAAGTGGGTGTGGACTCTGGGTTCAAGAGGCGGAAAGAGGTCACAGATGGCCAGAAATTCCAGGGAAGATAGAGGCATTGCAGAGGAAAGTAAGCTACAGCATCCTCCAAATGCACAGCATTTCAATCTTGTCCTATAACACTAGGAGTGATTCTTCTCATCAAGTTTTACTGGCTATACTCCTTCAGTGTCTAAAAAGTTTATAATGAGGGTATGTAACCTTATAGGATTCAATTTCTGGAACCCAGGCTTGAGTATTCTAATCCCAGCTCTCCTTATGTTCCCTCTCAGTTCCTAGGTCTCAATCACCACTCAGGGTCCTGCCTCTCTCACAAATACATATGGTACCTTCCTGAACCTGACCGATCTGGTTAAGTGAGCAAGAGTCGAACATACTGTAGGACCTGGTCTAGGCAAAAATGGATCCTTACCTTTCCTGCTCATGCATCTTAAAAACTTGCACCTATTACATTGTGCCTGCAAATGACTGGCACTGAGCTGGACGTTTACATGGAAGCGGTGTGTCAATCCTGTTCTTTAAGAAATAAGTATAGAGTCCCATTACCTCCGTACAAACATTCTTTACCTATGAGTGAACATTTGTATCTTCAAAAATAATGACAGTGAGTGGCCACTCATACTTCCATAGTAGGATGCCCACCCTTGTCGCTGAGAGTGGCCCTGTCTGGTGCAAAGAGAAGGCATTAGAATCAGCATATGCTCTGCTTAGGAAAGAGAGTCTTAAATCAAAAAGGCCTTAATGCATTCTAACTCTAGAACAACAGACCTTGCTCATAACTATTTGTCACAGACTAATAAAGGATGAGACTACAGACAACTCTGCTTTCTGACATGTCAGGTGCAGCTTGGGTAGGCAGAGTCTGTATTCTTCATACAACTCGTTAGCCATCCTATGACACAATCTTTTGCGTGTAAAATAAGTACTTTCTTTGCTTTCAAGTTCAGAAATATCATGTCCCTTGAACTAGGAAGGCTTGTGGATTCATAATTTTATTTATTGTCTTAAATTTTAAGGCAGAATTGAAATGGCTCTTCACATTATCTAATGTGTTTCAGACACACCTTTGTTTCTTAATAACTTCTTTGAATTTTTTGTACTCTTTTGTCTTTCGTTAACTTTACATTTCTTTGCAGACTGATAATAGAAAAAAATTAAGTTGAATTATTTCTTGCCAATTTTAGGCCGTGAAATTTTTTCATCTTACAGTAGAAATATATAGGATCAAAGGAAGTAGGCAAAGACATGGTTAGAATCTATTTCTGAGTCTGTACATGTGTTTCTTCCATCTGACTCTGTCTTATGCTCAACTACACGGTCGCATCGTTGCAGTTACCATTCTGCTCCCTCACTAACTTGCAGAATGCAGATTCATGGATTTGTCTTCGACTTTATGCACAGCACCATGCTGTTTGGGGGTGAAACTTCACCTAATGCAGATAAAATCTCAAGTATGTGAGAGGTCACATACTTGGCATTGGAGTGGCTCTGGTGGTGTCCCTCCAGGTGTAATGGAGTACATGTGGTACCGTGAAATACAAAAAAGACTCTGGGGACTCAGAGGGGAATTATGAATTTGACCTGTTTGCTTCTAGCTGCTTTTTCAAAGCTAATAAGCACACTTCCAACTAAAAATGTTTTCTAGCCTAAGCCTTATATTCACAAGAAAAGCAGGCCAGTGATGAAGCAGACAAAACAACAACAAAATATGATTAATACGGAATTATCAGTTTACAGCATTACATTTCCTTGGTGAGAGTAAGGCACACACTGTGAATTTATATTGAAGACACCGTTGAGAATATTTCAGTTGGAATGCTTTGACCTTGGGAGCAGGTTTGAAGGAGTATCAGATATAAAATGACATAAGCAACAATAACTAACTCCATATAGGCCCAGTTTGAAAGCTCAATAGAACCATAAAGAAAAGCACAGCTGGTGTGGCATTATAAAACCACAAAGAAAAATATCCATCTTCCTGACTCCTTGCTCCACTCAGTCCAGCTTCCCTCATGTCCTGTTATAAAGATTTAGCACATGCCTCCCACCTCCTCATTTTTCCCTTTTTGTTGTTTTCGGATGGAAGAACGCCATCATAAGTCTGACCTATTTCAAAATACCTAGGCACAAAATTAAACCCATTCCATTCTCACCCTTTCATTAACGCCCATGTCTTCAGCACAGCTGGATCTCATGCAGTTCTTTGAGGAAAGAAATATTAACACATGAACTGGCTTTAAAGTATATTTATACAGAAAACCCACCTTTAATAATCCCTTTCCTTATAAAGGACATGTTTCAGTTCCCTGTGTCTCAAGATATGTGGAACCAGGTCCCTACCTTGGAAGAGTTAGTGTGTGAATTTCACGCATGATGTTTGTATTTTATAACAGGACATATTTATATTGAAGGGAGGGAAGAGATAGCAAATTAAGAGAGGCCACTGCATAATAAATGTTGGTACAAGTTCATACAAACTTTTTTGGAAAGAGTTTGCAAGATTCAAATTGCAAAGGCTCAAATATATATGGTCAGGATTATGTAAAAGCCATCTGTACTTTAGTTACTCTACCTAATTATGTTTGTTAGACTTACTGTTGACCTAGATACTGGTATACTGTCATGTGTAACTTACAATTTTTAAAAACATATTCCTGCATCCAAAGAAATCACTACCTTTACCAAGACTTATGCGAGAGATCCAAGGACAGAGAGAGAAAAACTGTCTTCCCTACCTCAGCTTTGCAGATGCAGACACAGAAAGCCTCAGGTTGAATGAATCATGATTTCAAGAAATTGCCTGCAGTCTCCTGACATTTCTTCTGCTTAATTTTAATAGCATTGCTTACCTTTTTCAAAAATGAGGCAATGAGTAGAAATTCTAATCCTGCACTTCCTCTTTTTTTCCTCCATAATACATTCGGTATTTTTGAGAAAATAATACCTTTATTTCAGTGAGCAAATAAGCCTTTATAGAACATTTCTTTAAATCACAAAACAACTGTGACAAAACTACAGGGTACTATTATTACCCTCAATTTCCAGATGGAAAAGTGAGAGAGAGAAAAAGTTTAGTTACTTTGTTAGGAGTATCTAACTGATGACTATCTAGCTGGCCTTGTAGGTTCTATCTACTCTTGTCCAGACTCCAGATTGAATCTGCCTTTCTAATATATGACGCACCTTAACAGAAGCATCCATATTGCTTATGTTGCTAGCCAAGTATTTATTCATCAAATGCTTTGTGCAATATCATTTAAAATGACTACTTTGCTCACAGTGTTTCCTCCAGTTACTTATTTTTTTTGTCCAGTTTCCTAGACATGGGTAACTGAATAAAAGTTCCTGGGCTAAATTAAGCCAATCAGATTCTATATTCCCTAGTAATTTGAAACAGGACCAAAGACATACGAGGCAAAATGTTGTTGATACTGACTAAAATGAGAGTGCCACAGAGTAATGAGTACTATTGCCACAGCCATGTTTCCTCTGTCATCACCAAACTTTCTCAATTGCTTGCTTCTTAGGGTGCTCACAGTGTTTAATATGCTTCCACTGAGTCATCAATACACTGTCTTTCATACAAGGAAATAATCATTCAGAAGTAACTGTTTTACAATGTATGTTTTATTTTGAATCCATTCTTTTATTTATTGGTTTGTCAGCATCAATTAAACAAAAAAGCAAAGAGCTAAGCAAACATATTTACACAGTTTAAGAACAGTCATGTGCCCTGACCAGTGTGGCTCAGTTGGTTGAGGACCATCATCCCACAAGGAGAAAGGTCGTCTGTTTAACACCTGGTCAGGGCACACGCCTGTGTTATGGTTAGGTCCCCCAGAGGCACTAGGAAAGGCAACCGATTTATGTTTCTCTCCCTTTCTCCTTCCCTTCCCCTCTCTCTAAATATAAATAAAATCTTTAAAGAAATAGGAAGAACAGTTACATGCTGCATAACAACAAACCCAACTGTACATACAAGGGTAGTCTCATAAGATCATAATGAGGCTGAAAATTCTCTGTCTTCTAGTGATGGAGCAGCTGATTAAGCTGTCCTAAGTTAGATCACAAGGCTGCAAGCAAAGCTTACCTGAGCTCCACCTCCTGTCTCCCTCACCCCCGCCCATCCACTGGCTAGCTTCTCTGGCCCACCCCCGCACATCCACAGCAGGGGAATGAAGTCCAGGTGAGCTCTGCCTCTGTCCGCACCCCCCCCAATCCATAGTGGGTTGAAAAAAGCTCACCTGAGCTCTGCTCCCTGGTAATCCTCCTCTTCCACGAAACCAAACCGTGGTGCCAAAAAGATTGGGGACTGCTGCTTTACAGCACATACAATTACAGCAGTAGGCTGCACCATCTAGGTTTGTGTGAGTGTGCTCCATGATGCTTGTACACACAAAAAATTGTCAAAAGACACATTTCTCTTAATGTATCCCTGCAAAGCAGTGCATGACTCTCTACCATGATTTTGCTAAAAAGTGTTTAGCATTAAACGTGTACAACCCTTAACAATTTATGAATTTTTTTCCCAAAAGTAAAAAGAAGAAAATAAATATATATATTTTTAAATGCTTACGAACAGCGTAGAGCAATAACAAAGTACAAACAATGAGGTACTCTTGATTCAATATCTAAGTCTCTCACTGGGTCCCTTACTGCTACTTCATTAAAGCCCCAGTGCCTGTAAAACAATGCAGATGAGACTTTAAAGACTAAAAAGAAGGGAGGGGTGATCATGAGAAATTATAGATTAACTCTAAATACTTCTGACTATAGCGTCCTTACGAATGTTTTGAGAGACAATAGGATACATATGAATTAAGCTTGGTATTTAACATAGAGACAACATAATGTTGATAAATATATTTAATATGTAGATCACTATATATTACATGATACTTATGCAATGTGTAGAATGTAATAGTTATGTTGAAATTATTTATTTTTTAAAAATTTTTCTGTATTATGGTTATTATTTTCAAGAGCAATTATTGTTTTGAGGAAAAATATATGTGCAATTTGAAGGATATGCTATTTGCAGAAAAGCATATCTGCAATTACCAACTATTAAAGATAATTAATCAGAAAAGATGTCATCAATATTGCATACATATGTAAAATACACATTCAGATATGCATACATAAATAGCACATAGATTACTATATATGGGGCCTTCCTACCATTAACATTTTAAAAATATTTTACATTGTCATTATTTTTCTGTTATTTTGGATTGGAAGGGTAAAATAAGGGTATATGATAAAATTATTTTGTAGCAATGCAGATACAGAGGGTTTTGACATAGGCTTTGGAATTAGTCAGACCGAACTCAAATGTGGTCTCTGCTACTTATTAGTGCCCTAGTGTTGTTATTTGTAAAAGGGACATAGTAGGCATGCCATGGGGTTGTTGCAAGGAGAAAATAAAATATGTACATTGTGTACAGCACAGTTTAAACCTTAGTTATTCTCATTGCTGACCACATAGAAAATTTCCCAGTAGCACCCCATTTGGGGGAGAGGAGAAGAGAGTTTTTACGTACTAGAAGAAAGACACGTATTCCCGTCGGGGCTCACTATGCATAATATCCCTTGCAAACTACACCTAACAGTCAACATGAGTTTATTTTTAACATGTTATTTTGAAGAAGCTAATTCAAAATCAGACAGATATGTTAGTCTAAGAGTCAGGGAGTACTGTCTTCCCAGCAACTCTGACTGAAATATAATGAATTTGCTTATATTTAAGAAGCTACTGCACTGAAGTATGAACTGTCACAAATGACTTAAGTTGCCAAAGAATATCTGTGATTTTTCCATTTATGAAGCAGCAACATTATTAGTTTTCACAATAAAATATTCATATGACAAAGAAATCATTGTCATAATTAGTGGACAATATAAAATATTAATTTTGTTGTCATTGTATTTTTGAAAAAAAAAGAACATTATAAGGGAAGAATATTCAATTAGTATTTAAATAAAATATATTATTTTCATTAAAATTAATTTATATAAATATGCTTTTTGCTTTTAATATTTTTTAAACATTTCAATCAAATTATACAACCGCTCTTTGATAATTTCATCTTTCTGTGTCTCCTTCCCATTTGAATGCACATTCGTAGTGCAGGGCATTACTGGCTGCTGCTATCAAAACAAGAGGAAAAGGCCCTGGCTGGTGTATTCAGTGGATTGGGCGCGGGCTGGAAACCAAAGGATTCTGGTTCAATTCCCAGTCAGGACACATGCCTGGTTTGCAGGCCAGGTCCCCGCTGAGGGCCATGTGGGAGGCAACCATACATTGCTGTTTCTCTCCCTCTCTTTCTCCCTCCCTTCCCCTCTCTCTAAAAAAAAAAATCTTTAAAAAAAAAAAAAAAAAAAAAAAAAAAAAAAAAAAAAAAAAAAAAAAAAACAAGAGGAAAAGAACATCCTACTTCTCAATGCTTGTGAACATGAGCTCACCCTCCTGCAACTTCTGGTTTCCAATATATGGTTTCATGGGTCAGGCTGTGCATTGACTGGTGAAATCACTGTTCCCATAGGATACATAAAAAGAGACAAAATGTCAGCTTCTTTGGGCAGATATTGACAATGTTTCCCTTAAATACTATTGTCAGTATACCATGAGAGAAACAATGAAACAGAAGCAAGTCTATTTTTTCCCAAATGAAAAATGTATCTTGAAACTTTCCTCCTAATTCTACAGAGAGAAAAAATCCACAATTACTACTACATCGTTTTGTATAGATTCAAAATTATAATAAAATGATAAAATTCTTAATAGTTAATTAGCAGGCCATAAATGTAGACACGCAATAAGATACCATGAGCAATATAAAATATTAGTGTGAGGAAAATTAACAATTAGAAGTTGTTTCACAGTTTTGGGTTCTGCTTCAGAGTCCAGATTTTAAATGGTAACGCCAATGGTGATTTTCCAATGGTAATACCACTGTATTGTGGATTATTTACACCACAGGTGGCAAACACAAGGCCCACGCCGAATCCGGCCCTCCACCTTGTTTTATCCGGCCCGGCACCTTATTCCTACCAGGCAGCACCGCCGAGCTCTCACTTACTGTTAAGGAGTAGTCCTAAAATTACACTGGGCCCTTTGAAGGCAACCCCGAGGCTGATGTGGCCTCCAGTGAAAATGAGTTTGATACCCCTGGCTTATAGGATGTTAAGACACAGATTTTGGGATTCTTTAGTTCTGCAGCATAATCCTGCCTAATATAGCAAGTGCATGAGATTGCTTTTTACACATAAATTTTACACACATGTTTATCCTAATGATTTCCATTTATTTTTATATGAACTTAAGTAAGTAATCTCTCTAAATATAAGATACTTCATCTTTAAAATGGTAATGATAATGACTATGGTGGTGATGGGATGATAAATATATACATATATCTCATGATTTGGTGATGAGAGGTTAGTAATACACTTTATGTATAAGGCTTAGAATATTGCCTAGTGCTTAATAAGTATTAAATAAAACATTAAGCATTTAATCTTAGCAGAATTTTGCAGTACACATTTTAATAAATAGACAATATTTAAATTGCATTTTTCTGATATGCCAAACTTGAAATATGCAAAATGAAATGTGAAGAAAAAGGAAAGGCATTAAAACACAAAAAATTGCATATTATTATTTAGCCAAAGACAAATTTCCCTTTCTTTAACAAAGACTGTTATATTCTGAAAAGACTTGAACACTTCAAAGTATCTTTCTTTTGCCTTGCTATCAGTTAAATTCTTTACAAGGGCTTAACTGACAGTCTGAAGCATTATACTTCTAGGGAATGTTTGCATGTAAAAGAACTTATAAGCACCCCGAAAAATGTTAGTAAATCTAATCCAACAATGTATAAGAGTAATTACACATTATGATCAAATTTTTCCTAGGCATGAAAAGATGGTATAACTTTCAAAAGTCAATTAATATAATCCATAAAATAAACAGGGTAAATAAGGAAAATTATATAATTATATCAATTGATGCAGAAAAAATATTCAACAAAAATCTAAGATGAATTCATGGTAAAAGTGCTCATTAAATTGGTCATGGAAGAAAACGTACTCTAGCTGATAAAGAATATCTATAAAAAACCATAGTTCACATCATAATTAATAGTTAAAAACTTGAAGCTTTCCTGTGAAGATCATGTTAAAGGCAAAAATATCTCCTTTCACCACTCCTTTATTCATTGTGCTGGAAGTACTTGCTAATGCAATAAGACAAGTAAACAAAATGCACACAGATTGGGAAGGAAGAAAAAATGCTTTGAGATAACATGATCATCTATATAAGAAATTTTAAAAAATGAGTAAAAAAGCACTCCTAATAAGCAGTTATAGTAATGTTGCAGGATACAAGGCTAATATGCAAAAGTCACTCACTTTCCTATACACCAGCAATGAATAAATGGAATGTGTAATTAACAAAACAGTTAGTATAATTTCCATAAGCAGTCCAAAATACATGTTTATATCCATGTAACAACCGGATATAAATCTAACAAAATACATACAAGATCTTTATGAGAAAAGCTATAAAACTGATAAAATTTAAAAAATAAATAAATGGAGAGATATTGAGTTCTGATCAGATCACTGGGGAGAAGTAGGGAGGGGACATAGGAGGAATTTGCTGAGTCAATAGCAAACCGTCTAGGACAGAATTACCTAAAAAGCTGAATGCCTACAGAGTGCATGGGAATGAAAAGAGGGCTGGCTCTCAGTCTTGCTCACTGGTTCTCTCTTCCTCAGGGATACATGGATGATCATGCTGCAGCTGCCTGCATTTCCCAATGGATGGTATTTTAGATGGGAAGAAACCTCAGGTGCAGCTTAGGATCAGTCTGACCTGGCAGAGGGTGGCTATGTTATTCTTTTTTGGGTGTTCTAGAGTGGATGGGCTCTGAGGAAAACACCTAACATTCTTCTGAAATTGTGTAGCTTTTGTATCTTATGTTGTTTAGTTTATAAACTAACCCTATAGAAATAAGATAATTAAAAATTAACAGGGGGAATGAAAGCAGAACTCAGGTGTTAAAGAGTTTAGCCTTAATTGATAGGCTTAAGTGACTAATGCATATAGAAAGCTGTGATTCCAAAATTACGAAGCTTTTGAATTAAGACTCCTTTCTTCTATCACCAAACCTTTGCCTCTGGAATTTTGCCTAGAGGGCAGTGTCAGGTAGCAGGACCCCAATAGCTATTCAGTAACAATATTCCATGTTCATGGAAACTGATTTAATATCATCAAGATGTCAGTTCTTCTTAATGTAATTTATAGACTCAGTAAATTCCTAATGAATTTCCAGCAAGTTACTTTGTAGATATCAACAATCTAATTTTAAAGTTTATATGGTGAGACAAAATACCCAGAATAGACAACAAAATATTGAAAGAGGAGAACACATTTGGAAGACTGATACTACCCAACTTCAAGTCTTAATTTAAAGCTATAGTGATCAAGGCAATATGACATTAAGGAAAGAATAGACAAGTGGTCGAAAATAGAAAGTCCAGATACAGGTTTCCGTAAATATAGTCAATGGTCTAAGGCAATACAATGGAGCAATACAATTCACAAATGGTGCTGAAACAATTGAGCATCCACAGGAAAAAGTAAATGAACCTGGTTGAATAACTTCTACCTTTCACAAAAATTAACTTAAAATAGATTATAAATCCTATTATAGAACTTCTGGCCAAGATGTAGGCATAGGTAAACATGCTTCACCTCCTTGCACAACCACAGGAAGAATTACAACTAGACCACAAAACAAATAACACCCAGAACCATCAGAAAATTGAGCTATACAGAAGTCTAACAATCAAAAATTTAAAGAAGCCACTTTCATCCAGAGTCGTCACACACTAAGAGAGGGAGTCAAAGCATCTCTACCTCATACACACAAACAAACACAGGGAAGCTACCAAAGTGATGAGACAAAGAAATTTTGCCCAAATGGAAGAAAAGAACAAAATCCCTGTAAAAGAACTAACCGAAACAGAAATGACCAACCAATAAGATGCAGAGTTCAAAACTCTGGTGATCAGGATGCTCAAAGAAGTCGTTGAGCTCAGGCTGGTGTGGCTCAGTGGATTGAACTCCACCCTGCAAACTAAAGGGTCACCAGTTTGGTCCCCAGTTGGGGTACATGCCTGGGTTGCTGGCCAGGTCCCCAGTAGGGGGCACGTGAGAGGCAACCACACATTGATGTTTCTCTCCCTCTCTTTCTCCCTCCCTTCCCCTCTGTCTAAAAATTAATAAATAAATAAATAAATAAACAAACAAACAAATAAATAAAGAGATTGTGCATGTGTTAGACCAGGGTGTATATGGGAAACTTCTATTTTCTATCTCTATTTTACTCTTATCCTAAACATGTTCCAAAAATACAAATATTTAATGCATTTTAATCAACTTATGTTTCAAATAAATGTCAGATACTCTGTTCTGTAGACATTGCTCAGTAGCAATCTAGATATAGAACACATAAATGTGCACACCATGTTTTTCCGTGCTTGCTTGGATTGGGACAGAATCTGCTAGTTACGTTGGTATGTCCCTCCCACAAGCTTGGCATAAATGAGGCCATCATATGAAATCATGACGGTGGCCACAGAAGTGACTGCAAAGAGAGGAATGCTGTGTTTACAGGTGGTAAAGTTCACTAATATTTTGTTATTCGATGTCAAGTTTTTTACATTAAAGTTGACAAGTTTTTGGTCTAATTAGCATATACTTAACGGCTGTTAAAATTAAACCAGGGCTTACTTTGGAAGAGCTCTGGCCTTTGGATTACTTCGTAGTTCAAAGAATTTACAATCCACTCTATGTCATGTATATTGACCCCTTACCTCTCTCTCTCTCTCTCTCTCTCTCTCTCTCTCTCTCTCTCTCTCACACACACACACACACACTGTATTTATTGCAGTAGTTATGACCTGGTTATTTCTGCCCCTTGTATAACAACATAAGGCTTTTTTTTTTGTTTGTTTGCT
This sequence comes from Micronycteris hirsuta, assembly GCA_004026765.1. Classification (NCBI taxonomy): domain Eukaryota; kingdom Metazoa; phylum Chordata; class Mammalia; order Chiroptera; family Phyllostomidae; genus Micronycteris; species Micronycteris hirsuta. The sequence continues at coordinate 76,813 of PVJI01004771.1, read as the reverse complement.
AACCTGTCTTATTTGTTAATTTGTGATAAATGCATTCCAAGGCATGGCAACTGAAAAAGGTTAATTTGGGGTTTGAGCTAATTTTAATATGATTCCTCATTTAGTGATTCCTGTAAGAAAATTGAATTGGGACCCAGATCTAAGGTACCATAATCATCATATTTAAATGTCTCTATGATGAACGACAAGGATTCTCCAATTAATCTTATAACTATTTCCAATAAATTAATTTCCAGGCAAAAAGAAGGGAACTACATACACACAGCACAAACCCCATTTGATGTGTGTGTTTTATCCATGTGCTCTGAAAATGAATTACTTTGTATTAAAATATTTATCCCCCAAAAGTATCGTTCATAAGTTTTCCAGTGTAATATCCTTTTCATTGGAGATTAGAAGGTTAAAAGTTGATATATTACAATATGAGAAATGTTTGATGTTTCATGTTTTTAATTTCAAGTAATACATAGATACGACATGTTCAAAATCTTCAAAAGGCTCAACATGAAAAAATATATTATCTGTGAACTTAAGTACATATCTTTTTTCATTTGACTTTTTTTGTTTCTGTTAGGTCAGAATATTTTACTATTTGGTAAAAAAAGTTGATATGCTATTCTTTTTACATGTAGTTATTAAAAATGACATGATTTAATGACTTTAAATGTGAAGAAATTAACTTCATTTTCTGTTAAAAAGAGATTTTGTTTGGGTGTATCTTTTGTGTTTAGCACATTTCACAGGCTTCCTTGGTCATAATTGGGTGCTTTTTACTGAGTATTTAAGAAAAACTGTAACTTAGAGTTAAAACTAATAGTACAACCAGTGACAATTAAAAAAAGGCAGTAGTAAAAGGTAATGGTGGTATTCCCGTTTTACCTGGACTATCATTGTGTTGACAAACATCTTTAAGCATTTTTCCTCCTGTTTCTACCAGTGAAGTCAAAGTGTTCATTCTTTTTTAAAGAACACTATTGAGTTGCTAGAAAGATTTTCTGAGTTGTCTAGATGTGAAGATACTTCCCAATCTATTAGATCACCGATTTTTTTTCTCCACAAGAATCTTTCAATGTGTCATCTAACTGTAAATGTTGTATGAATTTAGTAACTATGTTATTTTCTACTTTCCCAGTTTATGCTTCTGGGTTGGAGAACTTTCAGCTTCAAATGCCTGTATGTGGCATCTATGTTGCCCATACTACATTAATATTTGTATATTCTCTATGTGATCTTTGCATCTGTTAGCATCACAGAACACATACAGTTTACCTCAGTGCCATTCATCAAACGTTTTCAGTTCTCCGGCTTCGATGCCTCAGAATAAGAATTCATTCCCCGCCCCATCTGAGGGTGAGTGGGACATTGTGAACAGTTCTAGCTAAAGATTTGTGAGCACAAGTAAGACATGCCACTTCTGGACAGAACATTGAATTGTCAGTGTGAGACCTTCAGGGGCTCTATTTTCCCTCTGGCATGGTCACTCGTAGTATTCAGTGATTGGTATTCTGTCAATTTCGGTCTCTGAATGACATAACTGCCAGCATTATTGATTTATGATGAACATGGAAAATGAACAAAATACAAATATTTGTTGCTCGAGCCACCAAGATTTTGGGATTAGTTGTTACTACAGTATAACGTAGCCAATCTATTCTAAGTGACATAGAAATCAAAACCAGCAGAAAGATGCTGTTTTAACAAAATCTAAACATGTGGCAGTGTCAGAGGGAGGACAATTTAAAATGGAGGACGCTGAGAAATGGAAATCTATGTTATGTAGGAACAAAACATTAGCATTTGATTAAACAATCAACTGTGATAGTTTGAAAGTCAAAATACAGAGTTAATGATGTGTAGAGTTTAGAAAAGAGATACAACATCAGAATGATAATGGCCATTGTTGGATGCTATTAATTGCATTTGACAAAATATTACAATTAAGAAATGACTTCAGTAAATAATTAGGCCATTTGAAAAAAAGGGATGAAAGAGTATACAAAAATAGTTTAAATAAGTAAAATTTTAAGTTGACAGTGACAATAGCTTCTCAAAATGAAGGAGGTGGAATTAAAAAAAGAGAAATGTTGTAAACCAAAATTTCAAAGTCTACCTTGCAGGAGGATAAAACCAAGTAGAGAAGGATTATACTGTTTGTTAAAACCACTGAAAGAATCCATTCTGTTCCCAGACAATCTTTTTTGTTGACAAAATTTTTCAGGAAAAGTTTTAATGGTGTTATATGCTCACTAAATCTGATAAACTTGAATTATCAGATTTGTGATTAAGCCAAGAGAAAGAGGAATACCCCAAACAGAACTGTGACTGCAGTTATTGGCACATGGGATAGATTGTCCTCTAATGTTTAGAAGGTAAGTTATTGAGAGTTGTACAAAGAACAATCATCTAGACTAAAAGAGACGGTGATTGTCCAAGACTTGAAATAAGCTTTCTATGGAAAGGAAACAGCCTGAGAATGTCACTCAGCTCTCAAGAGCCTAAACAGGGTGCCTCAAAAGTAGGTTTATAGTTGTTCATGTGGAAAATAATAAACTAATTAATAAACAATAATACAAGAGTAAACTCTGTGTTTTGTGTAATCACAACTGCAATCCTACTTTTGCCCCACCCTGCATTTTTTTCACTTTGAACTTCAGATGTGTGTAAGAATGTTAACAAAGGACAAAATGACTGAAAGAATGCAAAGTGCCACAGAGAACACTGGACCAGCGATTTCCAACTGGTGTGACTCAAGAACTTTTAAAACATTCACTGACCTTTCTTCCCGTAGATTGTCAAATAAAAAAATGACAACAGGCAACACAATAGCTGTCTGGTCTGATCCTCACGCAGAGGATTTCACATAGCACCTCCAGGCAAAACCCCACACACATCACTTAAAGATCCTCAGCTTTTAGACTGCTATTCCGATTAGTTCTTAGGAGTTGTTTACTTTGAGAAGTGAGTAGTACGTATTACATGCAGAAAGGAGAGTGAATCATATACTTGGAGATCAGAAGGGTAAATTGTGATTGCAGTAAGGCTGTTCGGCAAGTGTTTCTGGCTCTTCCCTTTTGACTCTAGTTAGAATGCACATTTTGGGACCAGTTCCGGCTGGGTATAAGCAAGTGTCTAGATACAGCTTTTGAGTTGTGAGTGGAAAGGCTGATGCATAACCTCCTTTCACTCTGGAATAGTGACCAGTCATATTTGACATGGTGGCCATAAGTCCTTGGTAACTAGAAAAGCAAAGTGGCCAAAATTAAATGACAACAAATGACAGCAAAAAGTACAGCCTCATGGTTTTCAAATAAGAAACTATTGTAAGGACCTGATGTTAGGAAAGAGATAGTATGTTTTTATCAAGACAATGCAAAACTCTCTGTAATATAAAATATTGATGCCACATATAAATTTAATTTATATATGTATTATTAATACCTTATATTTCAAGACCACTTCAGTATAAGCTCTAAATAATGGCACACAAAGAACAGAGTTGCCACACTGAACTTAGAAAGGAAGTCAGGGCACTGTAAGAATATGCCTTACAATTGCTTCCAGTCTGCTTGAATTTTTAGAACTAACCTAAGTTATGCTAAAAATTGAGCTAGTGTATTTTTAAAAATGCATATATGAAGCATCATCATTGTTTTCTCTAGTGCCAAGCTGACATAGAACATTATCTCTAGAAGACTGTTATTTAAATGATTTCACTTTCAAAGTAAGGAAGATATTTCAAACTACACAGCATTCTCCAGTATCTCAGGTAGTACTAAAAACTCTATTTTTAATAGTGCTGGTTGTTAAAAGAAAATCTTCATATCAAAATACATTCTTTAGCACTAAAATTTCCTCTCAGAGATATTGTACAACAATTTTGGTTCTCAGTTTTTGCTTTTGATTTTTCTAGTAATTTTCTTTAAGGAAGATATAAACATGGGATTTTGAAAACATTTTATACCTATTCAACTAGATGTGTGACTCAAAAATCAATCTGGTAAGTGTCTAAAGAAAAATTGGTGGAGATGTGAGTTACACATGTTACGAAAAAAAAAAAAAAAAAAGACCCCAAATAACAAATTGGTTGTGTACATGTATGGAATAACGAGGACAGTAGGCTACTGACTGGCTACATTTCTCTGTATATTCCCATGCTATTATAAAGCCATCATTACATTATCCACGATACCTTTTTTGGTCTTTGTCCTTGATTCTCTCTTTCTGCTTAAGGATATAAAATGAGGTTCTACTCTTCTAATATTAAAATACCCCATGTGTCTCAGTGATACCTTTTGACTCTTCTGGGATAGCATTCCATTCTACCTCTGCTTAGATAAAATTCAAAAATGCTAATAATTGACTCAAGCTAAAATGTGAATCCCAGCTAAGGTAGAAAAAGAAAGGAACGTAGCATTGAGATAAGAGCACAAGTGACTCCTTTCCCTGCTGATCTGCTGTTTTCACTGCCACCATTACAACCTCAGTGGCACAGAAATTTTAAAAAACAGAGGAAAAGAAATGCCAAAGTCCTGGTCCTGGCATCCATCCACAGTTCAAGTCCACCACTGCGCTACACCATTCTTGAGCTCTCCAATTTTTCTGGAGGTAAGTCCTTATTTTTTTTTTCTCAGTAGTTCTTTCTATTATTCCAAATTTTAATCTACATAGGCCTCTTATTTTCAAAAGCTGACTTATTTATAAGATGTTAGCACATTATGAAAAGGCTGAGTTGATATTTTTTGTAATATCATTCTATATCCTTTCTTTTATCAATTTCCATACTTGAAAAACAACACATATTAAAAATCACATATATCAGGTAACTAAATGGGTTCCTCAGCCTTTCATTGCCTGTGTGTCACTATTCTTAGCATAAGAAATAAACATGAATCTAAGAAATTCACATTTTATAATTTATTTTTCCTTTTAATCTTCCCTATTTCTCTACCACTCAGGTTTAGAAAATAAAAACTCATACTGAAGCATATAAATTTATAGAAATAACTTCATTTCCAGAATTACATTTGAATTGATAAATAATAGGCTAAGTTTTAACTGAAACAGAACAAAATTCATAATTAATGTACGTTTTTGCAATCTTTTAATTTTATAAATGACCCAGAAATGGTAATATTAAGGTCTAATCTAAATGAACTTACAGAGGTAAGTAAATCATAAAACAGCTTTCACCTCAAGGTTATTAGTTCAATTGTGATCTTTAGAGTTTATAATACCTATAATTCAGGGCAATAAAATTTTATAAATTAGAAAGAGGATTATTAATGTTTTCCAACAGTCCTTAAATGCCTGGAAAAAAGAGTAGAGTTTTAATAAACTATCCATATTGACATACTGAATTGTCATTTTAAAATTTCAAGAGTAACCACTAAAAAAAGGAGTAAGGTTAAAAAATAAAGGAAAATGGAATAAGTGGAAAAATAATTTTGTAAAATAACCTTAATTAGCAATAAAGACTTAAATATAAGTTGCAACACCATAAGAGTCCTAGAGGAGAACATAAGCAGGAAAATCTAAGATATTCCACACAACAGTATTTTCACTGATATGTCCCCTAGAGCAAGGCACATAAAGGGAAGAATAAACAAATGGGGTTTCATCAAATTAAAAAGCTTCTACACAGATAAATAAAATATCAGAAAACAGAAAGGGGACAAACCATATGAGAAAATATATTTGCCAATGATACCTCAAACAAGGGTTTGATCTCCAAAATATATAAAGAATTCATACAACTACATACCATGAAGACAAAAAATCCAATGAAAAAATGGACAGAGGACCTGACCAGACACTTCTCCAAGGAGATCATACAGAGGGCTCAGAGACATATGAAAGGATGCTCAGTATCACTAGCCATCAGAGAGATGCACATTAAAACCACAATGAGATACCACTTCACACCAGTCAGAATGGCCATCATTAATAAATCAACAAACAACAGGTGCTGGTGAGGTTGTGGAGAAAAGAGAACCCTAGTGCACTGTTGATAGGAAAGCAGACTGGTGAAGCCACTGTGGAAAACAGTATGGAATTTCCTAAAAAAACTAAAACTGGGCCCTGCTGGTGTAGCTCAGTGGATTGATTGCGGGCTGGGAACCAGAGGGTCCCAGTTTGATTCTCAGTTGGGACACTTGCCTGGGTTGCGGGCCAGGTCCCCAGTGAGGGCCATGTGAGAGGCAACCATACATTGCTCTTTCTCCCACCCTTTTCCTCTCTCTGAAAAATAAATAAATAAAATCTTAAAAAAAAAAAAAAAAAAAAAAAAAAAAAAAAAAAAAAAAAAAAAAAAAAAAAAAAAAAAAAAAAAAAAAAAAAAAAAAAAAAAAAAAAAAAAAAAAAAAAAACTAAACTAAAACTGTTACTGGCTTTTGACCTGGCAATTCCACTGTTGGGATTATACCCTAAGATTCCTGAAACACCAAATCAAAAGAACCTATGCACCCCAAATGTTCATGGCAGCACAATTTACAATAGCCAGGTGTTGGAAGCAACCAAAGTGACCACTAGTAAATGAGTAGATAAAAAATCTGTGGTATATTTTCACAATGGAATACTACACAGGAGAAAGAACGAGCTTCTACCTTTCACGACAGCATGGATGAATCTGGAGAACATTATGCTAAGTGAAATAAGCCAGGCAGTGAAAGAAAAATGCCATATAATCTCACCTATAAGTGGAACCCGATCAACAAAACAAACAAGCAAGCAAAATATAACTACAGACATTGAAATAAAGAACAAACTGACAGTACTACGGGGGGGTGGATAATAGGGGAGAGCGAGAAGGGGGAAGCCATCAAGGAACATGTATAAAGGACACAGGGACAGAGCCAAAATGGGGTAGGATCAAGGACAGGAGGTGGGGAGGAGTGGGGCGGAAAGGAGCGGTGGGGGAAAATGGAGACAACTGTATTTGAAAAACAATCAAAACCAAAAAACATTAAGGTGTGGTAAAAGAAAAAATAGTTGAGTTAAATGATTAATGGTGTAAAATAATAATCCAGACTTAGCACCATTTCACAAACAATAGATTGACAAAAATTTAAAACTAAAATAATAACGTGCTACAGCAGATATGATAGAACGAGAGAACTCACTAATTATATGAGTCAGCAACATCCATTTAGGGAAACAATTTAGCATTAATTTATAAAATTAAATATATAAATATCCTTTAAAGAAGCAAGTCACATCTAGATTTAAATCTACTCTAGCTCCTAAATATAAACACCACAAAACATGTATAAGAATATCCAATTCCACTGTTTCAATGGAAACAATCTGGAATTAAGCATCAAGAGTATAATGGAGAAATAAAATGTTATATAGTTTATGAAAATAATTCTACATATCTAAAATAATGAATTAATTAATGCTTCATTCCGCTACATGGATGAACATTAGAAACAGCATTGAGAGAAAAAGGCAAATGATTCCTTTCTTATGAAGTCCCCTAAAATTCTAAAATTAGATTCGCTTTGTAGTGATAAAAAACTAAGCAGTAAAATCCTAAAAAAGGGTAAAAATGATAAGCCCAAAATTCAGTGAATGATGAATTGGAAAGAGATAAGAATGTATATACAAGGAAATTCTAATGATACTTTTCTCTCTTTAAAAATAAATTATTATACGTTTATTATTCAAGGATATTCCTGATTTATTAATATGTTATATCTAATACTGAATAAAAATAAAAAGTAAAAATTTATGTGTAAAATAGAAGTTAGAGGTAAGGCTGTTTGGGGGGAAAAGTTGTCTTTTCTGGTAGAATCTGGGCCTCTCTTTATCCAGCCTCCCTGTAAAATCTTTGCATATGTTTATATTGATTCAATTTTCCAACCCCCTGTGGCTTGCCAACCTTCCTTTCTTTCTCTTTTTTTGTCATTATGACTTTTAGCCCCTTAACTACCATTGTATTTTTAGTGACAGGTATTCTAAGAATTCTGAGACATAAGCTGAAAGAATTATGAGTTTTTGAACTATATTAAGAAATGGTTTCCCCTGTGTGATGCCCAAAGTTTAGTCACATCACAATTTTTGTATAGTTTTATTTTTATGTTGATTGTTGATTTTATGTGTCTTGATATCCTCTATAAAGTTTTGATTCAGTGATGGTTATAGAATTAAAATCCAAGAATAATCTATTGGCTTTAAGGATTTTTGCAGAAACGTGTTTCTCCCCAGACTATAAATTTTTAGACTTGGATGATCAGGACTCAGCGCACTAAAATGCGTGGTAAGCTTGTGTGTATGGGGAGGGGGCGGGCAACGCACTGCCAGCAGAGATGGGGGTTAGAGGGACAATGAAGTAAGGAACAATCATTTGATTTTGTTTTGTTTTGTTTTGTTTTTTACTTTATTTATTCTCACTGGAGGATATGCTTACTGATTTTTTTTTTTTTTTTTTTTTTTTTTTGAGAGAGAGATATTGAGGTGAAAGAGAAACATCGGTCTGTTGTCTTCTGTACACATTCTGGCTGGGGATCAAACCTGCAACTTAGGAATGTGCCCTGACCAAGGATCCAACCCACAACGTTTTGGTGTACTGGAAAATGCTCCAATGTGCTGTAAACTTTAAACTGTTGTCTGTTTAGAGATTTTTTTTTTTAATGCATGCTGTGGCTGCTCAATACTTCCCACATCTTTCCATTTTTGTCCAGAAAAAATAAAAATTAGCATTTTATACTGTATCACTTAATACAGTTGTTTTCACTTATCTTTATCATCTTCTGATAGGCAAAAAACAACAAAGAAAACCTGTATAAGCATTTTATAGGAGACCATTAGGCTTGATGCATTAAGGCAAGTAAATAAGTTAGAAGGAAACTGCAGCAAATCTAACACCGTGCCCTCAGGTCAGTGTGGAGCAAGCCTAAAATGATTACTATCTGAATGTGCGTGTTAAAGCCAGACGCTCTTTGGTTTTGGGGCTTTAGTCTAAGCAAATATCAGACATTCAACAGAATATACTGTGGATGGCAGTGCTTTGTTAACTGAGTTGTTGCTCTTTATGCCTTGGCTGTTTCATTAAATCTCCAAGGAAGTGTTAAACCTCAGTTTTGTATCTTACAAAGACCCATGGCACCTCAGAATTAGCTTCAAAATCCATCTCGTGAAGACACTGTGGAAATAATTCAGCTATAAGGATGCTATGTTTGCTTAGTTTCCATCAAAATATTAAGGCATGCACTGCTGCTAACAACAAACTAGAAATAATTGAAGCTCATTACTAAGCTGAATTTATTCCAGTTTTGGAATACTGCAGTTTGACATAACAGGAAACTACGGACATCCCAAATGCATGGAGGAATTATGTTGCAGGGAAGAAGAGCACAGTCCAATACGACAAACACTAAAGATGCGCAATCAAGGAGAGGAAGAAACGCATTAAAAAATGGAATAACTTAAATCCAACAAAAGTACTTAATAGCTGAACAGGTTTTTGAAACAAAGACTCAGAAAGACAAAGGAAGGAATTACCTCCCTAAAACAAAAAGTAGAGATTATTAGACAAGGAAAGAAAACTATAAGATAAAGAGTTCCAGAAAATAGAATATAACTTTTTAAATAATTTAAAAATATGAAACAAATTAGCTAAATGGTCACCATTATGAAAGAATTGGCTAGTAAACCATCAGTCTGAGGAATTCTCCCAGAATGCAGTATAAACATATGCACAGATAAAATCAAGAGACATCCAATCACTAAGAGTTTCAATATTCCTAATAAAATCTCAGAATACTAAAACACATGGGAAAAACAGTTGCTAATTTAACATTTTCTAGGATTGAAAAAGTCAAGATATCGTATGAGAAAATGCAGCACATATTGAGCAGGAAATTGAAAAGTGTGGGGGGGGGAAGAAAAAGTACACTGAAGAGAACCTTTAAAACATGGAGACTAACAATGAAATTATAATAGCTACATGAGTTACAGACCAAATACCACAATATCTAATGAAAATGATACTATTTGTATTATATTTTTATCAGTAATATTTGATACAAAAATATTTTCAAAATGCTCCATAAAAATTCTTAACATTAATTTCCATATCTAGAAAATTGCGATTCAGGAACAGATGTGCAATGCGACATGTTTAGACTAATAAAAATAAGAAAATATGTATGAGTAAATCACCCTTTAAAAAACTACTTGAGAAAAGCTATTATGGCAAAAATGAAACAAAATACAGTAAAGGCAAAATTAATTAAAACGTATTTTTAGTCCAAATGTGAATAATAAATTGTATATGTGAATTATATATGTATGAATTTACAATGTTTCATAACATTTATGCAATATACTGGTATCAATATCTATTACTGGATGACAGTGAAGGAGCCTTTAACCATTGCGCTATCCCTTCATGTTAATGGTCTTGTCACTTCTTGGAGCGCTACACTCCCTACCTAATTGCCTAATTTTGTTTGTTCACCTCTCTTTCATTGCCTTCTGCTCATGTTGTAGTTTCAAACTTGGTTGTTTCTAAGAAAGATTTTCTCTTTTTAACTTGTCAATCATTCTAGTCACCAACTTAGGCCTTGGTCTTCACAAATAACATGCTTATCATTCTCCTAGTATCTTAAATGATTCAAATTAAACTGAGATATATACTCTGCATTTTTTATGACTACTGCCATGTCTTCCTGTGACTTGGGCCATACCTTCCCTTTTAAAGGGTAATGACTGTTTCAATAAAAAGTTATTTAAGAAAACAAAGGGCAATTCTTCCTTTGCTCAATGGACTCCTCTGGGAACCATTCTCTTAAAGGTGGAGTTTTCACAAATTTCACTCCACAGAAGGTAATCTTTATGGAAGCATCAATACCACTATTACCTGAGTGTTGTAGTTCTAAAATATTTTTTATTTTCACAGTACATTAAAAAATATACGTATTTTTTGCCCTGGCTGGTGTAGCTCAGTGGATTGAGTGCAAGCTGGGAACCAGAGGGTCCCGGTTCGATTCCCAGTCAGGGCACATGCCTAGGTTGCAGGCCAGGTCCCCAGTGAGGGACACGTGAGAGGCAACCATACATTGCTGTTTCTCTCCCTCTCTGTCTTCCTCCCTTCCCTTCTCTCTAAAATAAATAAATAAAATCTTTAAAAGTATATATATATATATATATATATATATATATGTATATATATATATATATATATATATATGTATGTATATATATATATGTATTTTTGTTTTATAGCATAAACAAAGAGTAAGTGAGGATTTATTAGGCACATACCATGTGTTCTGAATGGTGCCTGGATGTCAAAAGAGATACAAAAATGGACTCAACTCAAAAGCTAGTGCTGGGGAAAAAAAGAACCTTAGGAAAAGCTTATCGGGTCTGTAAGAACAGTTTAGATGTTTATTTCTTAAGCTATCATGTTACTCTTCTTTTTAGTTTTTATTTCTAAATATGGCTTATAATGTATATGTGCATATGCACACAAGTTAGATATTCAGTAGAATATGTGATCTGCCAAAGCTGTTTGCTTTGCTGTTGTTATATATTTAGAGCTTAGATTATGTTAAATAGATTCTCAAAAACACAGGATGAATTAGTGAATAGAAAAAGGAATCAATGGATCTTGAACAGAGCATTTTCTCTGAAGAGATGGTGGGCCTCAGGAAGAACCTAGGGAGATGCTAAAATTTAAAATGTTGAAAAAAAAGTATAGGTAAAAAGAATTGCAAATTAAATGAAAAATTAAACAAAAGAAAGCATGAAATTCTGTGTTAATCTCATGGGATAATGAGAAAATTGGCAAGACTAGAGTAATGGTTTTGTGTGGGAAATTAAGTTAGATATATTGTTTGAAATCGTATGATAAAGGGATTTAAAATTAAGTAATTTAAACTCCAGTGGTAGAATGAGCCATTGCAGATTTTTACCCTGAGAAGCAGGACAATGAAATGAATGTTTTAAGAAATACTGTAGCATTTCTGGTAATTTTCTGTCCTGAAGCTATGTGTAAATTGGAAGATTCTTGAGTCTAGTAGATAACTCAAAGCTAAATGTTGTTCTCAGATCTAAAAGTTTCACTTAGCCTAGGATTTTCTGGGAAATATATGTATATATTTTTATATACAGGGTGATATAAGGTTTACAGGTTTAGTTGTGGTTTACAGTTGTGAGTAAAGGGAGCACAGAGTTTATTCATAATTTATTATTTATTAATTATTGTATTATTTATTTCCATTAAAACTGTAAACCTACTTTTGCTTACCTCTGTATATATAACATCAAGCTATTTAATACTTCACACTTGTTCTTACATATATATTGTAGCTTTATTTATCTGAGGGATAAAAATAATATACATTTTTAAGATTAGCAATGTGTAAATAAATGGATGCTACTCATAAATAGGAATAGAATGACTTATGGTTGCTGACCAGAAAAGTGCATCCACAGCCAAACATAAGTCCATGAAATCTTTGACAACACAAGTGACAATGGGACTCTACAAGAATATCTGAGAGACAATTCCAAAGATAAACTGTTGGGAAGCACCCTGCCTGGTGAAACCCCTCATGGCTAAGGCTGAGTAAAAAGACCTTGGGGCCATAAGCCACTTAGGAGACAAAGCTTATCTTCTTTGTAGGGGCACTACCTCTGTCCCCTTTCACCTCACCCTGCTTGGCCCAGAGCACATGGCCAATTAGACAATGATGGGTAAGATTCCTCAAGGGAGGAACTACCTAAGACAGGCATGGTCACTAAGGAGCCCCCAGGGAAGGATTTAAGGAGCTATAGAAAAAGGGGGTGATGGACCCTCACCCCTCCGCTTTGACATAGCCTGAGTTTTGACATAGCCTCATTCTGTCTGCAAGAAGTCTCCTAATCTCTTGGTGCTTTACTTCCCCTACCCAATTTAAGCCTGAAACAATGCCTTAAGCCTAAAACAATGCCAGAGGTGGGTGTAGCCCTGTGCTGGAAAGGGCAGGTTCCCCTGGGCGATCAGGCCTAAGGAAGAATGCATAAAATCCTGTGAAACCTGCTTTGCTAATACCCTCAATTTAAATAAGGGTCCAAGCATGAAATGAGTGTGTTGCCCAGTTTTATGGCCCTTTAGCTATCTGACCCTGACTCAAAATAAGCCCTCAGAGTTCTTTAAATGTTATCTACTGTTTGATCATTACTGCCTGACAATGATTGATGAGCTTTACTTATATGCCCTGTATTCCTATGCAAATTAAACCCAATAAAAGCTCATTGAGGAACAGGTTCCTGGTCCTTCTCCTTTGGGAGATTGGCCATCTTTCCTCCCCAAGCAGATCATGTCTTCGTAGACTTATTCTCATCCATAACCCTGGGGACACTGCGGGCCGGAGTCCACATCAATAAACCAGAAATATTTAGTGTGTAAAAGGATCTGCATAAAGTATAATCAGAGCCTTATTTAAAAATGGCTTTATGATTTGCCTCAACTACTGGGAATTTAACTGTTATTTGAAAAGAGAAAACAAAGCTGGAATGAAAAACTACTGAGCTGATTGGATTTTAGGGTTTCATGTAACTGTGGAACATACAAGAGAACACACCCACGAAGCCATTTGAAGTTATCAGAGAAGGAATCCATGGCAGACTTGAGAGGGGACTGAAAAGGAGGCAATGTGTGAAACCGTTAAATCAGGTCTCCAAAAGGACACATTTAGGACAGAAGGAAGAGGATTATGATATTACTTCATATAATGCTCTTGATGACTATCTGGGACTCAATGGTGCTTATCTCATTTCACAAATAAGATTAAAATTCAGAAAATATTAATGTCATTTCGAAGGTAACACAACTAATAATAGTGGCACAATGAGAGTGCATTAAAAGAGACACACCCACCTCAAATTACTGGAGGGAAATGTAAAGTTCAAGGAACTTTTCAGTTGGAAATTTAGCAATATACAGCAAGAATACCATACATGTTAATTTTTTAACAGTAATAACATTCCTGTTAATTTCCTCAAGAATTCAACACACACATGCACACACACAAATGTATGTGTATCAATATTCACTGCAACATTATTTATAGAAATAGAAATTAATAGTATAAGCATTCAACAATATGATACAATATTTATGCATAATATCTCATGTCCATGTAATAAGTGCTATGACATTTTTCAGTCGTGTTTTAATGAGTATAAGAACATGGAAACTCTTCAAATATATAAAATGAGAAAGGCAGTGTAAAGAAAAATAAACTGTTTAGCCAAGGTAGCTTTTCAGGAAAAGTAATAAAGTTTTCAGACTACTTGTTTTTAATTTAAAAAGAAAATTACTTTATTACATCCCATGGAAAACACTTATTAATATAGCTTAAATTACTTTATTCAATACATACAGGTCAATAAGAAAATAATATAACTTTCTAGCTACTCTCATAACATTAAAAACTGGACATATTTATTATTTAGCTATCTGGAGGCTCTTTTATGACTGTAAAATGTGTTCACTGTTTTAGAGTTCACTAATTTTATTCATCAGTCTGTGAATAAGCCATCTAGAAAGGTATGGATGCAGAAATAAATGGTCAGAGCAATGACATCACTTGCTCCAAATCACACAGGGATTAAGCAGTAGATCTAGCCAGCTCGAGAATTATCATTTCTCTTTGAATTCTAAGTATTTAAAAAAATATTATTTTAAAAATAATATTGTTATTTTGTGGAAATAGTTTTTATTCAGTATCAGTGTAAACATTATATGTAATATACCTAACTTACTAAAAGTGTCCCTAATAACTATAGGGTATCTTCATCTATTATTATTGGATACATAAAAATTTTGTCTTTAGGATCAGAATATAATCAAGCATGGGTTTTATTCAAACTCTTAAGCTTGCCGTGTTTTCTGAATTACTTTAAGTTCCACAATGACAGATTTTATTCCCTATACGATGTTAAGGGCCTTGAATGTTTAGTCTCTTTAAAACTCATAAAATATATTTCAAAGCACACAAGCAATGTTAAGGTTTTATCTACATCTCTTTCTTGATTGAAACACAGTTTCCCTTTATTCTGTTACTTGAACTACATGTTGTCCAAAGTTAAAATCTACGCTGAGATTCATCCAGAAGTTTTTGACAGATATTTGGTATTTGAATTGCACTCTTTCCAGATTGACCAGCACACCCTTCTAGCCGTGACTTTCCTGGGATCTGTTACGGAAACGCGCACGTGGCTGTTACCTTCAGTTACATCGCCTAGTTTGTGACAATCTGCCTTAATTCCACACTTTGTTCAATACTGCACCATGCTGGGATTTTGTTTGAAATCATTTATAGTAACATTGGGTTTTACTCATTGAAACTTTAAAAATTGCATATGTGGTGATAGCAATGCAAATTATTCAATACAGCTCATAATTTATTATGTACACATGGACTTCGAATGACTAATTTTACCCAGGCCCAGTTAAAAACTATGAACAGTGTACCGTGCATTCCTTCTCTGAGTAATGACTCACATATTTATTTAACATGACTATAATACACATTCTGATTTTAGAAACATAATGTATTAGGAGGCGAGGATGCCATATCTGTGTGTGTGTGTGTGTGTGTGTGGCAGTTTATTTAATGCTGCATTTGTGAAGTACTGTCATCTGTCTGTGTTATGTTATACCCAGAGATGCTCTGATGAATAAAGGGGTACCTCTCCTTTCTGACATTCACCCCTTTCTTCATGCTGAGCCTGCCTTCCCTGTGGTTGAAGGATTAACTATGGGCTTACACTGGGGAGGTGGGGCCAGCTCCACAGACCAGAACATCTTCGGCAAGGCCACTGCTACGAACGTACTTTAGTGCCAGGCCATTCTGCCATGCAGCTGCGTGCTCATGAGTGCTGGAGCTTCCCCGAGTGTCAGAGGACACTGGACTGCCATCATGACGACCCCATCCTGGCATGAGCAAACACCCTTCTCCTGTCAGGGGGCCTTTTCAGTGATATTTGCCTGCTGCCTGGGCATTAGTCCTAGCCCTCCCATAGGGCATGTGTGAGGGCACCGATATCTCCTTGGTACATAAAAAGGGAAAATGTGTTCAAAAGATATGCACGTATGACCCCCTCATCTCTATAAGCCATACCTCAATCCACTCCAGTTTAAACACCAAACACAGGAGTGGCCCATGTTATCTCTCTTTCTCCGTGCCCTGTATCTACCACATCAGCAAGTTCTTGCCAAACGCATGCTAAACCATCGCTATTTACCTTCTACATTGCTGCAGGTGAGACCACTTCCTTTCGTTTCTGAAGCATTAGACCAGCCTTTTACAGTTGTCTTTCGTTCTTGCCTCTGATCATCTCTTTTTCGCTAACATTTTTTAAACGTAAATAACATCCTGGAAATCCTTTTCTTAAACTCCTCCAATGATCCCCATCACATATTCAGGAATTAAACTGGTTTATGTCCAAATGTATTACCCTGTTTTGTGAGGCCTCCTTGGTCCTGCTCTTGCCTGTCTCTAATCTCAATTCTCGCTGGCTTCATTCGCTCCAGCCACACTGAACTTCCTTCTGGTCTTGATTATGTCAAGCTTGTTTCTGTCTTGTGGCCTTTGCCTTGATCTTCAACCAGAAAGACCTGCTTCTCAACCTTTATAAGGTCGATTACTCTGACTACCTCTTATTAGGTCAATCTACCTTTTTGAGGCTGTTTTCTATACCCAACTAATCTATAATAGCCTTCCGGTCACTTACCATAATATCATTATAGCATTTATTGCTATACGTTTGGTACATTTACATGCACTTACGCATTTATTGTTTGCTTCCCCTAATTAGAGTGTGAGCTCTTTTATAAGGAGCTTGTCTGCTTTTTTACCATTATTTTTCCAACTGTAGGCCTGTATCCCTGAAGTAGTTTAGCAATAATTCGTGAGCTGTGATAGTCTGGTTCTGAAAAATCAGATCCTGAGGAAAAGCAGAAGGAAGGAAGAAAGGAAGGAAGGGAAGAAGGAGGGAGGGAGGAAGGAAGGGAAGGAGGCAGGGAGGGAGGGAGAGAGGGAGAAAGAGCCATATAGTTCTAAGGAACAATCAGCAAGGTCACTTGGGTCCTTGAGCCAAAGTTGCCTATCAGAGTGGCTGTGATCCCCAGGAGCTGGCCCGCCTTAGTACCTCTGCCACACTTAATCACATCTGAGAGCAGCCAAATTGGAAGGGGCAGCCTTGGCACCGGTTGGGTGATGAACTCAAGAGCACAGATGCTGGACTGCATGATGAATTTTCTCTCCTGAGCTGTAAATAAGTAAAATGCATTCTTATAGCCACTACAGAAGGTAAAAGGGATAAAGGTTTTCCTTCTCTCATACAGATGTTCCCACACAATGTGTGTGTATATGGAGAGGACACAACACCTTCATACAAATATAAATTTTTATTTTATTTTTTTAAGATTTTATTTATTTATTTTTAGAGAGAGGGGAAGGGAGGGAGACAGAGAGGGAGAGAAACAGCAATGTAAGGTTGCCTCTCACATGGCCCTCACTGGGGACCTGGCCTGCAACCTAGGCATGTGCCCTGACTGGGAATCAAACCGGGACCCTTGGGTTCCCAGCCCGCGCTCAATCCACTGAGCTACACCAGCCAGGCAAATATAACTTTTTATTTAAAAAAAAATTTTAATTGAAAACAATACAATGAATAGTACGAAATGACCAAAAATACATCAGAATGGTTATCTTGGGTAGTGAATTTGACAGTAATTTTTATTTTCTACTTTCTTCAGTCTTCTACAAATTTTCATTAATAGATACAGTCTCTGACTGCTAAAAAAAAAAAAAAAAAGAGTATTTTAAAGGAATAAAAAACAGTGTGGTACAGGGATATATGAATAAAGTAGATAGTATTTTGCCTTCACATCCATATCATAAAATCACGGAAATTTGAGATTAGAAAGACCCTAAAAGTTGCATCTTATCTCTAGAGATAATACAGCTATATTTATTTAAAAATTGCACTTAAAAGTTGAAGTGAATTTTGTCCATGAAATTAAAAATTACAAATACAAAATATGAGATACATAAAACACTGAGCTCTCCCTTACATATAAGGGTGATTAAAATTTGGAGAAAGGGCTACAAGCATTAACAAGTAACATAAATAATTACAAGTGAATGTGCTTATCCGGTACTTTGCAAGTGTTGCCTTCACTATAGTCAATGAGAACTTTTCATAACTAGGATTGCCAAATTTAACAAATAAAATATACTGCAGTATTGGTTTGTTAAGGCTGCCAAAGCAAGTACAGACAGGGTGGCTTACATAACAGAAATGGATTTTCTCATAGTTCTGGTGCCAGATGTCTGAGACAAGCTGTTTGCAGTCTTGATTGCTTATGAGGTTTTTTGTTTGTTTGTTTACTTGTTTTTGTTTGTTTGTTTTAGCTGGCTTCTCCCTGTGTTTTTATACTCTGTTCCATCTATACACATCTATGTCAAAATTTCCTCTTCTTATAAGAACACCATCACATTGACCCACACTACTGACTTAACCTTAACTTTACCTTTTAAGGTTCAATATCCAAATACAGACACATTATGAGGTACTAAGAGCTAGGATTTATCTGTATGAATTTGGGGGGGATGCAATTCAGCTCATAACATGTAGTAAACAATTATCTATATTTTTAAAGATTGTATTTATTTTTAGAGAAGGGAAGGGAGGGGGAAAGAGAGGGAGAGAAACATCAATGTGTAGTTGCCTCTTGTGTACTCCCCTCTCCGGCCCCCGCACTGGGGACCTGACCCACAGCCCAGGCATGTGCCCTAGACTGGGAATGGAACTGACAATGCTTTAGTTAGTTCACAGGCTGGCACTCAATCCACTGAGCCACACCAGCCAGGGCTTTAATTATCTATTGTTTACATGAAATCCAAATTTAACTGGGTATCTTGTATTTTATCTGGCCACCCTATTGGAATACTCTAATTTTTATTCTAATCCATGGTTTCATGTATTTTCATTTATTTTTGTATATATTTAGGATATATTTTTAGTAGGTGGTTAAAAAGCTGCAGAAGACATTTTACTTAAAATACATATTCCATTTATTCTGCTAACAAAGAAATTTCTTTGATTTAAAAATATATGTTTGTTAATTTGACAGAAAATACTTGAGCCAGTATCTTCTTCTCCTGTAAAGGTTAATCACATGTAAACCAGGTAAAATAATGCCTTACTTAATTCATAATTTGCATCATCTTCTGTGGATTAAAACAAGAGACTCTCTTGGAATGGTTTAATATTTAATCACCAATGAACTCAGTTCAATAGTGTTCACATCGCCTACTTTAATTTTCTGAGTCTGTAAAATCCGGAATCTCTGACATTTTATTTAAATAATCGTTTGAACAGAAAAAAATTCCTGCAAAAAAATGAGGCTTTTTTTTTTTATCTTGAGTAAATTAATGGCTGGCTTTAAATATCTTTTAATTCTGGCTTGCCTCCATACTCTTAGCTAAGATTCATTTATACTTAGGTATAACATGTAATTCCAGATGCTAAAAATACTAGCTTTATCTGAGCTGCAAACACTAACACTAACTTTTTACCCAAGCTTATTTTTTTCAATAAGATTTCTCAGTTATAATTTAGGTTATATTTGTAATGGGCATGTATTACAAATGATGTTGATATTAATACACCAGAATTTTGCAATCGCCACCCTAAGAGCTAACATCACTATATTTGCTTCCATTCTGGATATGTTATCAATTGAAACAGATTACAAGAGAATAATGTCAGTTATAATGAACAGAATCAACGCACTAAAAAAGCACATATTGAAAAAAGCATTGTTTGTAATGCACAATTCATCAAATCTAAATTTTTAACAGTAGTAAAAAGAGTGTGGACATTGGAATGAGGCAGTCTGGAATTTTCCTCTCAATCTTGCCTCTTAATATCACTCTCAGGCAACAACTTAAACTCTCTTATATTTTAGTCCCTCATTTTTTTTAATGAGCACAATAGTTCTCATTATAAAGTTGGTCTAAGAGCAAAATGAGATAAAGTAGTAAATAGTTTAAGGCTCTTGCGGTTGCAGTTAGTAACACCAGCTGTGGAGAGAAAAATGCATCCATGTCATATGGGTAGAATTATTTGCTTATATTTTAATTGTCCAAAATCTTCAGTTGAGTCTAGAATTTTAGTAAAATTAAACATAACAACATGTAATAATATTATCTCTGGAACTGGTGATTATTGTTTATTGGGTTTAGAAAGATAAGAGTTCAATGCTGTGAGTTTTTGAGCAGCACATTTAAAACATGCACATATTGGTTGAGGTTTCAGTGTTTTAACTTGTTTTCTAAATGTACTAGTTACTTATTTTCCACAGGTGTGCTTTGTTTAATGTCACAGTAGAATATTTGAATTTAAGTAAAATTATTCTTATAAAAGAAAATCAGACAGATAACTAGAGGAAGAATAATCAAAATCAAAGAAAACATAATAAAGCATACCTTAAAATGCATATAGTTATACATTTCTCTTAATGATTCAAGCATTGATGGATTTCTTACTATGTATCAGACACTATACTAACTGGTTTATGTAGTTTTCTCATGCAATACCACAAAATCCAGGTAGTAGTTATTTTCCTTAACTTGTTGACAAATAAACAGGCTTTTAGAATCAATTTCTCAAAGAAAAAAACTGGCAATGAAGTCAAGGATTTGACTATATTTTTCCAAATCAATTATACTACTTTGTCAATCTAATAAATATTGATACTGTTTGATGCCTTATTATGACAGCTTTTTTTTTAAATTTTTATCTTTTTAGGTCTGTCCATATTTGAAATCTTTGGCACCTTGAACAAGGAAACAACTGTATAGGTTGTGTTCTAGGAATGCTTTGCTGGCAATCAACTGGCAAGAGGCTAATAGAGGGCAGACTCAGAGAATAAACACCAATGGAAGGCTAGTGTAGCACAGCTCTAAATTTCCATGAAGCTATGCAAAGAGGAGTTCGGTAGAGTTAAGCGTATTTTACAGATTCTATGTTTTATAAACACATTTGCAAAGAGTTACAAGAAAAATTTCCATTGAAGCCCTTCGAGTGTGGGGGGGTAAGTTTCTTTCATTGTTCTATCCTAGAAAATGCCTACTTACGGTTGCATTGCTCTCCTAAGACTGCCACAATAGCATGCTATAGATGAGTGCTTTAAAGAACAGAAGTTTATTTTCTCACACTCTGGAGGCTAGAATCCAAGATCAAGGTGTCAGCAGGGTTGGTTTCCTGTCAGACTCTTCCTGATCTGCAGATGGTGGACTCTCTCTGTGCCTTCATAGGGCGTTTCTTCTGTGCCCAGGGAGAGAGAAGATTGATGCTCTCCCTTTTTATAAGAACAGTAGTCCTATCAAGGCCGATTAGGGACACGCTTTAATGATTTCATTTAACCTTAATTACTTCCTTAAAGTCCCTGTAGGGGTGTGTGCACATTTTAGTCCTCAGAAGCACTGAATTGTAATCTCTCATTTATCATGCAACATTTATTAATTCCTGTTGTTTAAGTCTTTAGAAAAAGAAAAATAAAATTCCCATTGGAAATAACTGTTCCATTAACAAATGCTGATTATTTAAATATGGTGAGGGGCACAAGGAGGATTAAATGATAATTCCAATTGCTCAAATGCACTTTGGCATACACAAAAATGTTTTCCGGTAGAAATACATGCCAACCTAAAAAGATGAAGAGTAACCTTGGTTTTGATATAGCATTTAGAGGTTATCTATGGCAAAAGAAAAACACTGTTTGGAATGTCAAAATATTAAGAGAACATCTATGTTGATGTCTTCTGACAATAAAATTAACTTACCTTCTCTTTAACAATTCAACCACAGAGGTAACTAATCCTTCATTCAGTAGCTCATTATGCATTGTCATGAAATAGATAATACGATTTCCACAGACCTCTTTTGATTTCATGTCAAACAAATTCTCTCAAAGCCATTTAATAAACAAACGGAGAGAAAAATGCAAACATGAAACCTCAAACAATTTGTGTAATCGATTACTCAGTGACACCTATTACCCTTCCTTCAAAACAGATGTGTATTTCAACCCATTTGAGGAAATAATCCAAATTGAGGTTTAGGTAAATTGCATAATAAGGAAAAATTGAGAGTAGACTTGATTAATATTTAAAATAAAAATTAAACATATATTAAAGTATTCCTTATACTGAGAATTAAATGAATTAAAATCTGCTGTTGATTATAAAGACATTGGCTCTGTTGATCCCTCTCTATATATATTTTTCTGTATAATGTTCTAATAATGCATTTTATAATCTACTTACATAAGGTTCCTTATAAGTCCTCAGTTTGACTTTACAATATTTGTTACTCCTCCTGACTGCCACATCCTTTCGCACATGGCTAATTTCTGGAGGGAAAACTCTGACTTTTCTTCAAGATTGAGTTTAAGGCTGGCTCTTCCATGAGGTCTTTTTGAATCTCTAACCCTTGGTGATTTGGCCATGCTACTTTTCCTTTCTCTTAAAAAAATATTTCACTCCTTTACTTCTATAAATATCTACTATATCACCCTCCAGTCAAGTCTCATATCCAATTCATCTTGACTTCTCTCTCACCCAAAACAATCTCTAGACTAAGGTAAGCATTTAAAAATGTTTGTGAAAGCACAACCAACCAAGTAGACTACAGGCTTTTTGTCAGGAGACTTGCATTTGAAATTCAGCCTATGCTACCTACTGAAATTGTTGTCCTGAGCAAATTACTTAAAGTCTCAAAGTTTTAGTTGACCTGTTTGAATGGAATAAATTATAAAGCTTCCATATTGTGTTATCATTTGTATTAAATGAGATTATAGAGAGATGAAGAAAGAGAAGAAGAGAGAAAGAGGGAGGAAATAAGGGAGAAAGAATGAATGAGAATGAGGACAAGCTGAATGAATGAGAATGAGGACAAGCTGGTGCATATGCTAAATTATTCTGTTACTGTTATTACTTTTATGAAAAGACAAGTGATATACATACTATTCATTTACTACTCACTATTGCTTCAACGGAAAACAGAAAGTAATGGTGATATCATCACTACTTAGTTAAGTCTATCATTACATTTGTTTATATTATCATAAGCCTTATGTTTCAGCAGAGCAAAAGATAAAAACCAAATAAAACTAGGCTTTTAATTAACTTAAGGTAATTGAATACCAAAATTATATTCAGTGAAGACATTTGCAAATAAATTGATGTAAGCTGTGCTGCTTTCCAAATATTTTACAAATATATATGTTTATATTTATATTCTCATGTGTGACCCTTCGTAATATAATAGATCTCCTTCTACTATACTTATCTAATTAATTATCACAATTGTAATTAATCAGTTGTGTGATTTTTATGTTTAATGTGTACTTTTCCCATAAAACTGTACATTCTGTAATGGCAGAAACCATATCTACCTGGTTCATTAAGGGTTCCTTGGCACCTCTCACAGTTACAGAGATATCCTTGTTCAAAAACTATTTGGAAAGAAAGGAAATATAAAACTAAAAGTACTTAAATACATCATTTAGCACATTAAAATGTCTTTTCAGAAATATTATTCCATTTGTCTTAGCATTTTCACCACAAAGTGCAAATTTCTGTCAAATCTTATATTAAGGACTTAGTATTTACAAGGTGAAAAAATAAAAATCTCTATAGTAGTAAAAAGAATAGAAGGAAGTGATTTTTAAACTTTGATAAAAGATAAGGCAAAGAGGAAAAAAACAAAGAACCAACTGGTGAGCCAAAATGCATTCTTACATAGTGTAAGAGTAACATCAGGGATGATACAAGGAGATACCATATCTTGCCATGTATAATGTGCACTTTTCTGCCCAAATGTTTGAGAGAAAAATAAGGATGCACATTATACATAGACAGTCCTAAATTTGTATCTATATAAATATTTTTAATTCCTTTATTATGCATATGCATTAAAAGTGCATCTCTGAAACCAATAACGATATCTGTATGCAAAATAATACCCTCTAAAATACAAGAAACAAGTCTCTTAATATAAATAAATAAAAAAATTGAATTAAAAATTAAAACAAAAGATTTTTTCCTGAAAGTATATGCCAAAAACATGGGTTCACATTATACATGGTAAAATACATAGAGGATGGGCTGATTATGAGAAGGCTCGATGATGTAGGTGCCCTCTGACCCTCGCCACCGTGATGGTTAACAGTTGGTGAGAGTTAGAATGGTGAATGCCAGCTGAGGTAACAGCAGCAACAAATATGATTCCAATTCACTTGTAACCATAAGCGTTAGTCAAAGATGAAATGAGT
This sequence comes from Micronycteris hirsuta, assembly GCA_004026765.1. Lineage (NCBI taxonomy): Eukaryota > Metazoa > Chordata > Mammalia > Chiroptera > Phyllostomidae > Micronycteris > Micronycteris hirsuta. Next base: position 52,470 of record PVJI01004771.1, on the reverse strand, counting down.
TTTCTCATGATAAAATAGCATTTCCGGTATTAAAAGTGTTCACATAGGCTGATCATCTATATAAAAGGGCATTTTTAGAAGAACTTGAGTGTCACGTTCCCTTTTGTTGGGAACTTCTTTAAAATAGTCTTCATTCTTGGAGAGAGCAGAAATCTTATTTCTCAGGAAACTACTATATGTAGGAGAGTAATGAAAGAAGTCATGATGGCTACTCTGACTATTCTCTCATGCGAATGAGACAGTAGAGTTAACAACAGGTTCCGGAGAATAAAAGGGCAGAGAGTTTTAATGCATGTCCTAGTAGCACATGACTCCATGAAAAGACGTGATGGCATAAGCCCATCATTAATTTATTAATGTTTTAGTACAGGTAATTATTTAGAAAAATATGTAGTTTGCTGTTTTTCATTAAATTGTTAATTTTAGAGTTTTAGATCATACATATTAAAATCAATTTTAATAATTATTTTAAAGTCTTTTTTTTATTTCATTCGTGTCTCCACATGCAAATTCCAATTACTCCTGTTACCTCAAGTATTATCAAAAATAGAGTGAACTATAAAACTGCAGTCATACCCTGGCTGGCGTAGTTCAGTGGATTGAGCGCGGGCTGTGAACCAAAGAGTCACAGGTTCGATTCCCAGTCAGGGCACATGCCTGGGTTGCAAGCCAGGTCCGCAGTGGGGGCCACGTGAGAGACAACCACACGTTGATGTTTCTCTCTCTCTCTTTCTCCCTCCCTTCCCCTCTCTAAAAATAAATAAATAAAACCTTAAAAAAAACTGCAGTCATAGAAAACTTAGAAAAATAAATATCTGCTAAAATGTTAATTAAGCTCTGGTAGATTTACTTTGCAATGAAAAGTCTTGAAACAGCTGTAAATAGTCTGTAAGGTAATGAGACCTAAAAATAAAAATAAAAACTTAATAATATGATACCCAGAATCTATCATAATATTAATCTTCAGCTAAGTGAAATTGAATAGTATTATTGAAAGAGAAATAATCATTTTAGAAGTTTTTTTTTCTGTTTATTTTTCATTCAGTTGAAGTTTAAATAACTTTTTAATTCTTTTTATTATTTTAGTAGTGACTAATCCATTGCAGAGGCTTAGTTTCTTCAGAAGAACATTAAAGTTTTTTCAGGAAGCAGTTCAATTAATAGCCAGTCATCTTGAACTCATACAGGCTTGCTTTTATATTTTGTAAAGACAGATTTGTGGAAAACCCAAGGTGTTTACAAATTCTCTAATTTGGCAGGACTCAAAGCACAAGCTCCGTTTTCCCTGTGAATATGTTCAGGCTTGCTTTTAGACTTTCCTAGAGTAGGTCTACAGCAAGCCTTAGGGTAGAACATGGGCCTTTGGGCTTTCTAGTGTGCTAGCAGGACTCATGGTACTAATGAGTTCTCTCTATTCAGACTGAGCCAGAATTCTAATATCTATAGGAACTTTTAATTTTTAGTACATCCATTCTATAGTTCACGGTATAAAAACTGCTTCCTGGTAAACCTCACATCGTCTAACCCTGACTCTAGGCAGCCCAGTCTTTACCCAAGTTCTTGCAGAAAACCCCCAGAGTTCAACACTGACATATCTCCTCCTCTCAGTGATTATATCAGCAGCCCCAATCCCTGAGTTCTGTGTCTTTTCTTTAACAGGACTTCTGTGGGATACTCCTGTGTCACAGCCAGAAAAATATCCACAGATGGAGATCTGGAGCAAATACAGGGCTCATAAGTTAAGCTTCCCTTTTCTCCAATGCCTAAAACAGTTGTCTCATATTCAATTTAACAGTTTTTTTTTTTTTTTTTAGGATGTTTTCTTTTTTTATTTTAATGAAGTGTATTGGGGTGCCATTGGTTAATAGTATTATGTAAGTTTCAGGTGTATAACTTTCTGATACAACATCTGCACACTTCATTTATGGAGAGGACACAATTCAGCAGTTTTTAATTGCAGGGTGACTAGTCCTAGTCAATGACCAATTGCATTTCATTGCAGATAATTTTTAATAGCATTTTCTAGGACCATTTTCTAGATGAAGTGAACTTATGAAGTCAACATGTATTCTATACAGCTTCATCTTGACAGAAAGTAGATAAATCTAGCATACCTCACAATTCAAGTCAGTCCCTTTACTCAAGGTCAATTAACCTGACTCATCAATTTTTTATAGTATACCCATTAGGAACTCTCAGAAGGCTGAACCATACTATAATCTTCATATCTTTTAGTCACATTTGATTTCCGGAAAGGCGCACCTAATCTATTTTCTTTAATATAAAATAATCACACATTTACATTTCAACTGGTATTTGTTATTAAAATAATTAAGTGATAATTCTATTTGACCATTAAGTTTAATTGAACTTTAATTAGTTCTGTTTAGAACAACCACGCAATTGAACATAATTACTCTGCCCCAAGAGTTTTCCTCCCTTCACTCAAACTATTCACAAATAGTTTAAAGAAAATGAAAGGGAAAAAAAGGAGATAATTCATGTCTATCATAATGCAGAGGGGTTATCCAAGAGGCAAGTTCCAAAGAGAGGGATGAATGGAGTAATGAGAGTCACTTGCCAATGACGCATGGGGGCAGCAGAATCCCAGTGGGTAATTTTCCACTAGCTATACCTAGTAACGGATTTATTATGTCCGTGAGTATTTGAACACAAGCACAAGTCGTATTGGGTCAAAGAGGAAATCCCAAAGAGTAGCTGATTCTAAAAGCTTGGAGGCATGAAGTATACATCAGGTAATTATAGGCATCAAGTTACACAAAACAAAATGATCTATTGGGAAAAATCTTGCTCAACCCTCCCAGTTCTCTGGTCATCAACAGAAGCAACACCTCGATGTGAAAGAGATGGTGGTTGAGCCATATATCTGTTTAGAAAATAGTTTTAACACTCCACTCTGTCGTAGACACAGCAATTCCTGGGGAAGCCAGCTCAATGAAACAGAGTTCCAGTCTATGCTGGCAGGAAGCAAAGCTCAGATAAAAGCATAGACACTAAAGCCAAAATCCTGTCGAACGGCAGAAGGTAGAGTAGATCTCAGATGAAAAGTCAATTTAACCTTAGACAACATAGTTCAGAAACATGTAGGGAAACCACAATTCCTCAAACTGGCCACGTGTTGAGGTTGCAGGGATCAGAAGTTAATTGACTATAAACTTTTCTTTTCTGACTATTCATAAAAAGAGAGTTTTGTCAAAGGATATATTATAATTTGGGGCTAAAGATTTATTTATTTGGAATTATAAAATATACTCAAATAAAATCTAATATTCAAAATAGCTGGGTCATTGGGGCTTGGGAAAGGGGGGCAGAAAGAGGGAAAGGGAAAGAGAACTATATATATTTAATCTTGAACTTTGAACTCTGAAAGCCAGTGTCCAACCGGCATCTAGAATTCTCTGAAGTCAAAAATAGTCATTTAAAAAGGTATGTTATAAAAATTCAATTTAAATGAACACATACTTATATTCTCGTAACTGCACTTTCTAAATAATGGTAATATAATTAGTTAAATGGTAAGGTAATTAACATAGTACTTAAAAAGATAATAAGGTTTTCCATAAAAGTTTTAAGCACAATGTGAGACACGATATTTATAAAATTTATCAGATTAAATGTTCATGAGAGGTACTTCTTGAGCAACGAAGTTTAGTACTTTCCAGTAAGCATCTCGATGGGATCTTAAGCAAACTGTCCAGGAAAAAAATATAGACAAATATATTTTTGACCGATGAAGGATGTTTTACTTGAAATAATGAAACCCAGTGCAAAGATATTCTGCTTTAAATAATAGTGAATCCCAAAATAAAGAGAGAATATGTGTATATACAATATAAGTTACTATTAACAGTCAAACTTCTGATTGGATAACTTTGGGATCAATTTTATAAAAAGCATAAAATGCTCATTCTTTGATAACTTGAAAGATAGAGAAATAAAGAGGGAGAGAAAAAAGAAAGTGAAAAGAAGGAAGGAAGGAAGGCAGGGAGGGCAAGAGGGAGGGAGGAAGGAAGGAAAGAAGGGAGGGAGAAAGGAAAGAACAAAGAAGAAGAAAAAAGAGACAAATGACAAAAAATAAGAAAATAAGCAAAAATATAAATAAACAGGAGCACAATTTACGTCAGGATTTAAAGCTTTCAGAAATCCCTTGTCTTCTATACTTTGGAACTCAATGTTTTTAGAAATATAGACCAGCCGGGATTAATGATACTCGTATGTTCTAGGTCCAACACTAAAACTAATCCAAGAGAGTATGAAACACCACTTTTACTTTTTCAAGTTTAGCATAAGAATTCGTTTTCCTATCATAAAAAGAGAGTTGTATATAAGCTCAGGGATATTAAATGCCACTATAAGCAATCAAGATTATCTGTTTCTTTAAAGTTTAGATAAAAGTGTTTGAAATAATACTCATACTAGTTGGAAAAGTTAAAAAATAAATAAAAATGAAGATAACTCTGTGTTTATACAAGAGTGGGCAAAAGTAAGTTCATAGCTGCTCATGGAAAATAATACAAAATTCAATAAATAATCCAAGAAAAAACTATTTCATGTACTCACAACTGTAAACCTACTTTTGCCCATTCCTGTATTTATATAAAATTTTGTTCTAATTATATACCATGATTTATCAATAAACATAAAATTACATTGTTATAATAAAATTTTGTGTGCATATTTTAAAGACATTGAGTTGCCTATGTTAAATATGTGCAGTTTTTAATATATCAATTATACTTCAATAAAGAGGCACCAAAAATTAATCTTAGTTGTTTCACTGAAAACACTATACTTTTGTTTAAAAGAGATTCTTGAGTAGAAAAACATGCAAATTCTACTTCTTAGTTTCACCTGGAACAAAAGGTAAACAAAGAACAGTCATATCTAGGCACACTTCCTTAATTCATTCTGGAACTCTTGACGACTACCAAAATCGACAAGTATCAAGCAAGAGACAAGTACTGAAATATTTTCTTCTTGCCAAAATGTGACAAGTTCAGGGTTTAACAGGTTCTTTATTTTTGTCATTGTTCAATTACAGTTGCCCCCATTTTCCCCCATTACTCTCCCCCGCTCTACCCACTCCGACCACCCACAATCAATCCTCTCCCCCGCCACTGTTGTCTTTGTCCATGCGTCCTTCATGTGTGTTCCTTGACGACCTTTCACCTTCTTTCCCCATTATCCCCCAACCCCTCCCCTCTGGTTACTGTCAGTTTATTCTTTATTTCAATGTCTCTGGTTCTATTTTGCTCACTTGTTTGTTTTGTTGACTAGATTCCACATATAGGTGAGATCATATGGTATTTTTCTTTCACCATCTGGCTTATTTCACTCAGCATAACGTTTCCCAGTTCCATCCATGCTGTCACAAAGGGTAGGAATTCCTTCTTTCTTTCTGCTGCGTAGTATTCCATTGTGTAAATGTACTACAGTTTTGTGATCCACACATTTACTGATGGGCACTTGGGGTGCTTCCAGCACTTGGCTATTGTAAATAATGCTGCTATGAACATTGGTGTGCATGGGTCCTTTCAAATTGGTGTTGAATCAGGATTCCTAGGGTATAATCCCACCAGTGGAATTGCCAGGTCAAAAGCCAGTAACAGTTTTAGTGTTTTTTTTTTTTTTTTGTTTTGTTTTGTTTTTTTAAGATGTTATTTATTTATTTATTTTTAGAGAGAGGAGAAGAGAGGGAGAAAGAGAGGGAGAAAGAGCAATGTATGGTTGCCTCTCACATGGCCCTCACTGGGGACCTGGCCTGCAACCGAGGCATGTGCCCTGACTGGGAATTGAACCAGGACACTTTGGTTCCCAGCCCGCACTCAATCCACTGATCTATACCAGCCAGGGCCCAGTTTTAGTGTTTTGAGGAAATTCCATACTGTTTTCCACAGTGGCTGCATCAGTCTGCTTTCCCACCAACAGTGTAGTAGGGTTCCCTTTTCTCCACAAACCCACCAGCATTTGTTGTTTGTTGCTTTATTAAAGATGGCCATTCTGACTGGTGTGAGGTAGTATCTCATTGTGGTTTTAATGTGCATCTCTCTGATGGCTAGTGATGCTGAGCATCCTTTCATATGTCTCTGAGCCCTCTGTATGTCCTCCTTGGAGAAGTGTCTGTTCAGGTCCTCTGCCCATTTTTTCATTGGATTGTTTATCTTCATGGTATGTAGTTGTGTGAGTTCTTTATCTTTTTTGGAGATTAAACCTTGTCTAAGGTATCACTGGCAACTATATTTTCCCATATGGTCCATTCCCTTTTCATTTTGGAGTATTTTCTTTAGCTGTGCAGAAGTTTTTTAATTTGATGAAGCCCCATTTGTTTACTCTTTCCTTTATGTCCTTGCTCTATGGGACATACAGGTGAAAATATTGCTGGATGGAATATCTGAAATTTTCCTGAATATATTCTCCTCTAAGACTTTTATGGTGTTGCAACTTATATTTAAGTCTTATATCCATCGTGAGTTTATTTTTGTATATTGTATAAGTTGGCAGTTGAGTTTCATCTTTTTTTTTTTTTTTTGCACGTAGCTGTCCAGATCTCCCAGCACCATTTATTGAAGAGGCTATTTTTACTGCAATTTACACTCCTGCCCCCTTTGTCAAATATTAATTGACCACAGAGACTTGGGTTTATTTCTGGGCTCTTTATTTTGTTCCACTGATCTGTATGTCTGTTCTTATACCAGTACCAAACAGTTTTGATTAAAATGGCCTTATAATATAGTTTGATATCAGGTATTGTGATCCCTCCTACTTTGTTCTTCTTTCTCAGAATTGCTGAGGCTATTCAGGGTCATTTGTGTTTCCATATAAATCTTTGAAATGTTTCTTCTATATCTGTGAAATGTGCCATTGGCATTATAGTAGGAATTGCAATGGGTCTGTAAGTTGCTTTGGGTAACATGGACATTTTGATGATGCTAATTTTTCCAATCCATGAACACAGCATATGCTTCCATTTATTTGTGTCTTATTTAATTTCTTTCTTCAGTGTTTTGTAGTTTTCTGAGTACAGGTATTTTACTTCCTTGGTTAGGTTTATTCCTAGGGACTTTATCTTTCTTGTAGCTAGAGCAAATGGGATTTTTTTTTCCTGATTTCTTTTTCTGATATTTCATTTTTGGTGTACAGGTTCTGAAACTGACAAGTACTTGGGTGTGACTGTATTTTGTATTGTAAGACCATAATCAAAGCTTTCTACTGTTTACAGTCAAAATATATTAGAAGAAATAAATTCCTCTCTCAGTGTTGATGATATGAGTGACATCATTCATCAAACATACAAGATGACAAAAGCCAAATCTGGTTTGTGAGTTTGTCCACTTATTACTCTTGAGAAATCAAAAGACTTACATTTCATATGAAACCCAATACCATTTTAGAAGCGGTTTCCTTCTTGCCAGGTGAGAAAAATTATTTTAAATATTCAAGGACAAGCAGCTATGATCATCTTTTAGGATCATTAACTTTTTCTTCCTATAGTATTAAAAGCACTTTATCTTCTCTTTAATATATCCGTAATGCTACTACCATGGAAAGAAATTTGATGATAGATAAGCTTCAGGCTAAGAATTTGACACTATCATTTAATGCTTTGCTTGAATTGAAGCACTCCCAACTATCCACATTATAAATCCTTATCATGTACAGAACAGTTCAAGCCTAATCCTTATTTCATTTTCTCTATATTTTAAATCATTACATGAATGCCTTGCTATATTTTGCATATTTGCTTTGAGGTTTTAAAAATTTGAAGTCAATCATTTATTTTCTATTTCAGTTGAGGTTCATTTGAGTATTTCCCAGTATTTACAATTACACACAAATACACAGAAGCAGATGTTGCATTAGGGCAGTCTAATGTACTATATATGATATATTGTTATGATGGTTTACATAAAGTCAAATTTAAACATCTGTACATATACACAAGCAGAAAATATAAATTGGAGAGAGTAAAACCTAATACTATATATATGTATGTTTAAGTAACATATATGTTACCATCAGTTGTCAGCTGATTATTAATAAGAAGGAGTAGCAAAGGGACTTAGACATTGAGCTTAATAACCTGGGGAGCATAAGTGTGTTTGCTTCATCAGGAAATTGTACCCTCAAAGCCCTGGGGATGACAGCAGTGTTTCAGCAAGGGGATTAACACTCCCCTCATGTCCCATTAGGTATCAGATTTTGGGATGGGGCGGGGTGAGCTCAGGGAGTGGTGCTTGACCACAGAGGCCTGTGAGTCTAACTAGGGCACAGGAGCCAAACACAAGACCCATGGGCCAAATCCAGCCTTCCACCTTGCTTTATCCAGCCTGGCACCTTGTTTCTACCCAGCAGTAGCACTGAACTTTCACTTAACTGTTGAGGATTAGTTAAATTTATACAGTCCTAAAATTACATTCAGCCCTTTGAAGGCAACCACGAGACTGATGAACCCCTGTGAAAATGAGTCTGCCACCCCTGAACTAGGGGATGTGGACTGATCAAAAAAACAATAAAAGCTTGGGAAGTTGATTAGCTCTTTTGAAAAAATCTCATATGATTTTGAAGCTCTAACTCCCATATTTTTCTTTTGCTCAGTAACACACACTTAACCCATGCATGTGTGTGCTCTCTCTTGCCCAGGAACACATAACCGGGTGGCTCTAGAAGCTGCAAAAACCAGCAGCAGACTTTGGGGGCTCCAAAAGTACTAAGCTGAAATATGAAGCCGAACTCTGGAACTTGACCTTTGCTTTGTCTTTGCTGAGGACATGGTTGGACTTTTCCCAAGGTGGGGCTTTTCCCATGGTGGAACAGAAGGAGATGGGACATTGGAAACCCAGGGGTAGATTTCTACCCAAATAAACCATCTTGCTACACCACAATCTCCAGCAGTGTGTGGATACTTGGAGTGCTTTCCTTGTGACCCCATGGAAGACCCTGATTTCCATGTACAATATTTGGCAAGGCAGCCAGGAGGAGGAAGAAGACGTGGATGGGGATTGTGGTGAGTGCTTGAACACTGCCTCCCTGGGCTGAGAGTTCTATGCATCCTTTTTCTCTCTCTCACCTCTACTGGTGCCTTTTGCTTCCTTTTCTCTGTTCTCCATCACCTTCTTTGCTGCCACTTCAGACTCAAATCAAGGACCCATTTAGTGGAGGTGGGTTGAACAACCTCAGTCCAAGCCACAGCTGCCACTGGCAGGCCAGTGTGGAGTGTGAGCTGGGCTCACTTTTCTTCAGCCCATCCCAAGGTCACTTCCACAGCTGCAGTTGAGAGAGGCAAAGTGGCCACACTTTGTTCTCAGTGCTACAGCCATGGCCAGCCCCAGCCTTTTCAGCTGCCATGGGGTTGAGGTCCGACGAGCACCAGCAAATACAGAATGTGGAATGCATGCACCTGCCCATTGATGCTGTGGGTTTTGCTGTAGAGCTCACCCCAGGTTCCCTTCCCTGTTCACAGCGTCAGCACACCCAACCCGGCTCACATAAGGGAAGAACTTTCCCAACTATTGTGCCCAGCTGATCTGTGAGCAGCATGGCCACACAGCTCCAGGCCCCTCTTGCTCCCCATCTCCATCATGGTTTGCTCAGGTCCCAGGAGCAGCTGCTCTCTCAAATGCTGACCCTGGGGTCTTATTGTGAGGATTGCAAGCCAGATGCTTAGAGCACACATCTCCTGGCCTCATCCACTGCTCCATCTCTGGGGCTCTGCACCCACTACTGCTTTGGATTTTACTCCTGTCACACCAAATCCCAAGTGTGCCCGGCTGCTCCATCCCCATTCTCTGTAGCCCCTCCAACCCATCAAGCCAAATAGGGAAACTTACTCCACCAGAGCTGAGCCCAGCCAAGTCGTGAACAACAAGGACACAGAGCTCACTTCCCCTTTTGTGTTTCCTTGCTGTAAGAGGCCTTCCTCTCTGCAGCCTGGGACTTAGGGTACCAGGGCAGAGGTGGCAGCAGAGACAGTCACTGGTCAAAATTGCTTCTCCTCTGGGAGCATAGGGTGCCACTTTCAGTCACTAGCCCTGGGGCCAGAGTAACCATGTGTTGCTAGCTGGGCTGGAGTTGCAGCTGCTGTCACACAACCTGGAATCTGATAAATCCCAGCTTCTTCTGCATACACAGCTGCTTGCCTATTATACCTTCTAGGGCTGGAGTGTCAAATTCATTTTCATGGGGGGGCCACATCTGTCTCATAATTGCCTTCAAAGGGCCAAATGTAATTTCAACTCCTTAACAGTTAAGGAGTAGTTACATTTACACAGTCCTAAAATTATTTTGGCCCTTAGAAGTCAACCACGAGGCTGACATGGCCCCCTGGTGAAAATGAGTTTGACACCCCTGTTCAAGGGCAACAAATTCGTAGTCCTCATTAATTTTCCCACAGGTGTATCTAATAAATAAAAAGAGGCTCAGAGGTAAGTTCTCACTGATTTTGGAGACTGACTCAATGTTTATTAAACTCTCACTGGAGAAGGCCAACAGGATTTCCCAGGGCCTAGGGTGTTAACTCTCTGTCTGGCCAAGTTAATGGGGAATTCTCCCTTCCCTCCTAGGGGAGGCAGCCTCCACTTTGCCCATTCTACTAAAGGACTGAGGCTGCTAGGACTTGCCCAACTGCAAAAAGTCACTTACAACAGTGAAGGTAACGGGCGCCCATCATACAGACACAAGGGTGGAAACCTCTGGTAACACTAGTGGAGACCAGGAGCCATCAGAATCACCCATAGGGAGTTAAATAAACCCAACTACACAGTGTCTGATCACCACGGACTGAAGGGAAGGTTCCACACCTGGAAAATTGTATTGCCACTTTGGGAAGGCCTCCCTCCCCCATGTTGGGGGGCGGGGGGCAAGGCAAAGCCATGCACAGCCATGCAAGAGAACTCATGGCCAGCAAAGGGGTCACAAGCCATCCAGGATTTTGGTCTGTGACTGGGGCTAGGGAGCACGGAGGACACTTCTGCCTCTCTCAGGTACCCCATATCTCCCTCATTTACATGGATGAAGGTTTATCTTCCTCTCATAAGAATGAAAGTTTTCTTTCACTGAAGACAATAGACAATATCATCTCTGTCCACAGTGTCTTGGAAGATGGCCTTTGTCTACTGGCAAAAAGTTTAACTCTGGCTTTTCAAGAAATATGCTACCTACCTTTGAAATACAAATGGTCTCCAAGAACTCTTTTCTGGACGATTTTTTTGAATGCAAATTTTTAGAGATATATCTTACAAAACGAAAAGCTTTGGCCTTCTGAGCAAATCAGTTTAACTTAGTTCAGCTGTAACTTTCTAAGTAGTTTTGCTGTATAATACCTGTCTCATAAAATTATGTCTCTTAAAAGTGTGAGTATATTCGCCAACAGAGGAGCCTATGTTTCTTAAAGTTATGGAATGTCTGCTAATCTCCTGAATGCTAAGTGTGTAAGTGCTTACTTTTAGCTATCTGATACAGAGTTGGAGTTTTCCCTTTTTTCCATTCTGTCAAAGGGACAAGGATTTTCTTTTTGCTTTAGATTTTTCTCCTTTCATGATCCCTCCAAAATGTGTCAATTCATCATGTATGAGTCATGGCAATACTTTTTTTTGGGTTATTTCAATAAGACACATTTTCGATTGTGGTTTATTATCCAAGACTTTGCAAAGTTGTGTCTAAGGGAGACATGCCTGGGTTCTGGATGTCATCAGAAAACCATATAGAACTGAGATTGACATTTGAAACTAATAGAAGCCCACTGCATAAATTGCCTGGTTCCTTGTTTTGTCATGTGGTCCGTGATGGTCTTTCCAGGTAAGGAATGAAAGTTGCTTTCCTGAGAAATAGCAAGAAAACCTCAAGACATTTTGGAGGACCTCAAGAACTTGAGGAGTCTACCCAAACCTATGCATGTTGCAGATGAAGCCTGATGACAGTTGTGTGGCTTTGGCTTCTTTGCCTGAGAGGCTGATTAAACCTCAATCTAAAGATTCCTTGTAATATTCCAGCAAGACAAATTTTAGAAGCCTATGCGATCAATTGCTTTTCTTATTGTTTTTGCAAATAATTGGCCACATTAAAACTTGAGTTAATGCAGTCTCTTTGAAGCAAATGAGGGTGATTTTCAGGAGAGAAATTGTTTTTCAGTAGAAATCACAATGCCCACTTGGGGATATTGGGCACTAATGCAGTTCATTGAATTCAAAATTTTGTTTTCACTTGTAAGCTGAACTGCTCCCTGAATTCTTCTAGTTTTCTGCAACCATCCAAGCTAATGTTTCGCTTTTCTCCCATCCTTTGACTAGGAATTATTGGTGACTAAATTTTTTTTCTGAGACTGTATCTGTACACACCACATAGAATCTACCTCAGCACTTGATGGCATTGCCAGAGATGTTCAAACTTCAGCCAAAGAGGCTCGGTCAAACAGACCCTGCTTAATTTCATCCCAGCAAATGCCTTGCATCTGGAAGTCTTGCAGACTCAGAAACTGGCTTACGATTTGCTGTGTTCATTAACCTTTGTGTTCTTCCTTCTGTTTCCATAGAAGGTGTGCCTATGACCTTATATACCTAATTACCTCTTTACACAGTATAAGCCTCATCTAGAAGCCCTTTAGCATCACCATCTCAGGAAATGATACTCAACAGTTTTTCGGGATTGACTTATCATAAGGACTAGATGTTTGAGTCAGTGAAGGATGCGGTGGTCTATGAGCTTTGCTTGAAATTTCTTTCCCTTTTCTGCCCAAATGGTTAAGACAGAAATGTCCACAGTTCTTCAGGGGGGAATCTATTGTTTTTAGCATTTATTTACTTGACTAATGAAGCAGAGATTTAACAACTTTTTATATGTTCATGTGTGTGTAGTGACCTTTAAATATTTTCTTTTTTTATTCATTTGTATGACTCCTTTAAATATTTTGACTCTGAGTTTTTTACTGATTATGTGTTTTATAAATATCTTCTCCCAACCAGTGGCTTTCCTTTTCATTCTATTAATATTTTTGATTAAAATAATTTTTAAATTTTAATGTAGTTCAGTTTATCTTTATTTAGTTTCATGTGATCTATTAAAGTTTTTATATTAAGCAAAGTTTTCCTATATACAAAATATAGCTACATTCTTCTGTTTCTTTCTATACATACAAATGTTTCATAATCTCAGAATAATCTCCCTATGTATACATGTTCCTTGTAACATGTAAACAAGGTCTGTCTGGAGACATTGTTGTTATAACAAGAATGGTTTGCATAACATCGATGAAACCTGGCAGCCAAGGAGAGTGGACTGGAATGAACACATGTGAACAGTGACAACTTCACTGTACTACTCAGTGGGGGAGGCAGAGGCAGTCAAGTGAGCATGTGTAGTATGTGGCTGTCCCATTCAAAATTACTGAGTGGGTAGAACAATAAATCTGCATCAAATTTTGTCTTAACCTGGCTGCTGTAGCTCAGTGGATTTAGTACTGGCGTATGACCCAAAGGGTCACCGGTTCCATTCCCAGTCAGGGCACATGCCTGGGTTTACAGACCAGATCCCCAGTAAGGGGGAGTTGTGAGAGGCAACCACACATTGCTGTTTCTGTCCTTCTCTTTCTGACTCCTGTCCCTTCTCTCTAAAAATAAGTAAATAAAATATGTTTTAAAAGTTTTCATATGATCTCACCTTTAACTGGATCATAATCAACAAAAACAGAAAGCAAGCAAAACATAACCAGAGACATTGAAATTAAGAACAGTCTAACAATAGCCGGAGGGAGGGGGGAGGGGACAATGGGGAGAAGTGTTTTCAGGAATCACTGTAGAGGACACATGGAAGGAACTAAGGGGGAAGGGGGAGGCTGGGGGGGAGGTGGGGCTAGGGGGAGGGGGGAGGGGAGGGGAGAGGATGCAAATAACTGTAATTGAACAACAATAAAGTAATAAAAAAATCTAAAATAAAAAAAAAGAAAAGAAAAAAAAAGTTTTCAGTTAAGCTTAACCATTCCTCCACAGAAACTATTTGGATGCTTCAGAAGGCTGCAGCTATGGGCAACTGGTGATTGGCACCTTCATCACGACAAATCACCCACTCATGCATCATGTCTTGTACAGAAATTTTTTGGTGAAACATTAAATCACCAAGGTGATTCAGGCCTCCTACAGCTCAGATTTGGTGCCCTATGACATCTGGCTTTTCCCAAAACTAAAATTCTACCACTGATGAGATTCAGGAAAATACTATGAGGCAGCTGATTGCGATTCTAACAGAAGATTTGCAGAGTGTTTTGAACAGTGGAAAAGATGCTGGGAGAACTGTGTGAGGTCCCAAGGTGCCTACTCCGAAGGAGACTTATGCATCATTGTTCTATGTACAATGTTTCTTGTACCTTCTTCAATAAATGTCTCTTTTTCACATTGCATAGCTGGATACCTTCTGGACAGGCCTTGTATAAACATATTCAAAGATTCTGAGGATTAGGACCTAGACCTGTTCAGGGGGATCATTACATCTACATCAATGAATAATTATATATAAATGTAAGTATAATTTATAAATATTAATTATATATAATGTATAAGATACGCATATAAGATCATACATATCAGAAATAATTACTAAATGAAGTTAAAAGCAGTTGGTTATCTTAGGACATAAGAGAGGTGAGAGAGCTACAGTCCTGAGCTTTTATAGTAAAAACCCATTTGGAACTATTTTCCCTTTATGCACAATAAAAATTTTAAGCATTAAATGGATCCCAGGAGTCAGTTTTTATTATTGAAGTGCAGTCCAGTTAAAAATGTCATGCATTTTTATTCACTAAATTGCATACCATTGGGACATATAAAGTAACACCTGGTACAAACATTAAGGAGACTTTGGTACCCTTCTCAGTCCTTAGCAAATGCAGCACCCACGCATGCATAACACCTACAGATCAAACCTCCAGATTTTTAAGGTAAAACACTAAATTCTCATACAATGCTTAAATTACCATTAATTAGGCTATGAATAAAAATTCAAGTATATCTTAAACACAGACTATTAAAAATAGTTCTGGTGACCAAAATAAGCACATTGGATTAGATATCATTTTAATCTATACTTTCTCCAGGAAATAAAACAAAGGAAAAATTTACATTTAAATGCATGGGTGCAACAAAAAAATGGAAAAAAATAAATCAAGCAACCAGAGATGTTAACACATATTCTTGGAATAACACAATTAACCAGAAGGGCAGCAAGTGTTTTATCAACATAAAAGATGATAGCAAAGTGCCATATGCAAGCAGCGGCATGACAAAATAACAGTAGTGATGACACTCTGTCCTAGAAAGACGCAGGGGGTGACAAAGCAGTTGCCGGAGAAGCCACACGTGAGTGGTGAGGCTGAAAGGAAGTATGTATACTCACAAATCCACTCCCATCCAGTAAGGATAAAAATCTACCTCCTACACACCCACCAGAAGAACGCTGCAGATATCGTCTATGAGATTAACCAGGAATCCGCTCTAGGCCATGACACAAAGCAACAGTGGTAACGGCTGAGAGGAATAATACCAAAAACAGGGATTAAAGGTCAGCAAATACTTTCTGTAAGGAGGTCAATCGTTATAATTTTAGGCTTTCTAGTTGATATAGTTCATGTTGCAACAAGTTAACCTCACAGTCGTTGCGTGAAGTCTTAGACAATATGTAAATGAATGGGTATTACTGTGTTTTAATAAAATTTTATTTATAAAAGGCTAGATTTGGTCCACAGACAATTGTTGACTGACCTTTGTGTCAGATTAAAATAGATACATTTAAGAGTAAGATCCGTCAGCTGCAATCTTACCCAACTTGGCAACCAAATGCACTTTAACCAGTTGAAGAGATACTGTGTCCAAGGGAGAAGAACAGCCTGTTCTGTTGCTGGGGAGACACCAGACAACGCACTCCATCACCACCTGATCAACCTAAAGTGAGGAGCCTACCATGAAAACATACACTCAGGGCTTCTGCTCAGCTTTCTGGTGTCTCACTTTGAAGTGTTAGTCAAGAGAAAAAGTTCATCTTATATTTGAAAAATCTCTAACATGAATGACAAAGAAAATGAGAATAAGGAATTTTAAGGTGAAAACATAAAAAGTGAGCAAATATTTAAAGTGTATTTTATTAGATGTTAAAATACTTAGATTATTAATGTCTTCTAAAATAGGCATAAAAAGACATTCATGAAACAAGAAGGTGATATACAAGTGGTATCATTTATCCTCTTATTCTACAAAGGTTTACTGATATTTACCATGGGCAAAAATTTAAAAATGTAAAATTCCTGCCTTCGTAGACCTGCTATTTCAATAACAGGAGAGAAAATTTAAAATATTATAACAAATGTGACCATTGAATGTAATAACTACTATAAAGAAAATATGAAACAGGATAAGTCAAATCTGGAGTTCTTAGTGTTGCCGTCCTGGATAACATGGTCAGGGTGGTACTCATTGGTGAGATAAGGTTTGAGTGCGGTCTGAGTTAGCCGTTCGCCCTTGGGGAGTTCTCATTGTGGATATCTTTGATGACTGATGTAGGAAGGGTTGGGCAACCAATGCAACTTCTAAACGCAAGAATATTCCTGAAGTACTTGAAGACTAGCAATCAGGTCGATGTGGCTGAAGGGGAGAGAGAATCGGCCATGACGACAGAGAGGGAGCAGCCGGCCAGATATGACAGAATTCTGTGGATCAGCAACTTCCACCATGTGGTCCATGTGCCCTTGGAGGCTTCCCAGGCCCTTTATGTGGGTTTGTGAGATCAAAACTATTCTCCGAATAACATGTTTTTGCCACTTTTAGCTTTGAAATTTACACTGACAGCGCAAAGGTCGGGTCGTACTCCTGGTGTCTTGGCACAACATGGTTTGGGGCGCTGCCTCCGTTGGCAGTCATTCCACTCTTTGCCACCACACACTCATATTAGGGGAAAAATACCAGTTTTACGTAAGGCCACCCTCAATGAAACAGTACAAATTATTAATTTGACTAAACCTCCGTCCTGTTCATATAATCATTTTCAAACACCTTTTTCATATTACGTGTGACAAAATGGAAAATATACATAGAGCGATTGTTTTGTCTATGAACATATAAGAGGAAAAGCACTTGCAAGATTTTTTTTGTGTTCTGAGCTGAACTAGCTGTTTTTAACATGAAGTGTCATTTTATGTAATAGAGCAACTGACAGATGAACTGTTTATTCAGACTTTGGGAAAGATAATTTTTTTTAAATAAGCCCATGACTTCAAAAAGAGTAGCTGACAGCATTTGATATTAATGATAAAAGTCATGTTTTCAAGAAGAAAAATTGTATTTTTAGAAATGTGTCAGCTACCATGACCATGGCTGTTTCCTAATAGTTAAAGGATCTTTTGAGATCAGTGGTGGTATTAATGAATGTGACATTTTGATAATGTCTGATGTAATGTGTGACCATTATGCAAGATATGCATAAACAAGTGAACCATCATGTAACATGGCATACTGTTTAAAAAGTCCTGCATTCAAAATTAAAGAAAAATGAAATCATTTTAATTTAATAGCACAAATTTTCATCGACATGGTTCCAGACCCACACCATAACTTGCCTTTAAGTAATTGCTACTTGACAGGCTTTGGTGTAGTATCAGATATTAAAATGCCCCTCCCTTTTCCATGCAGTAATATCTGCCTGGACCAGATTGTCTTCATAACTCTCAACCAAACAAAATAACACAACAGAGTGAATATAGAGGCAGATCTGAAAATCTTGCCATCAATTATTCAACTAGATATTTAAGATACTCACAAAATTATTCAAAAGTGCCAATCTTCTCAATATTTTTGTATGAGAAAATAATCATTTGTCATATCATGTCATTTGTGTTATATTTAAGTGGTTTGGTATTGCTATGTCAAATAAAATAAAACATATCTTTAAAAAATTATCAGTTTTCACCTAGCATAGTGATATGATACTAAGAGACTTAACCTAAATATACAAAAGCTCTTTGGGATTCTCCAGAATTAATCATAAAGGTGCTTTAGGCTAAATATTTTCTCTCTCATCTTATAACCTGTGTGGCCTTTCTTATGCTTTGTTTATTCCTCCATTGACCAAGAGTCATTCAGTGCTAATCAGTAATCACTTTATATGAAGAAATGTCTTGCCCATTAACCAATGGGCAAGGAAATGGATAATGTGTACTTTAATGGTTAATATAACCTTTTTTTTCAGATACCAAAAGGCAAAACACTTATAGGGGAAAAGCCTTCAAAACTATCCTGAGGACTGTGTTTGAAATCCTAAAGCCAATTGTTAATACAATTGAAATTTGTATCTGTTGCTACCACCTTGATCTTGAACGCCACTAGCAAGGGAGATGTGAAGATTTCATCTTGCCAAGGAAGCCATGACTATAATTTTAGACAGGGCACAGGAGACTACAAGCAGTGAACAATATGTCAGATTACATTCTTTCAACATGCATGGTAACAGTCACAGATTTTTCTTAATTTCACAACAAACGGAACTTCTGAGTTTTGTTTTATTCTATTCATTTCTTTTTTCACAGTAGTCAAGACCTATTCTTATCACAGAGTAGTCCGTTGTTCCTTCTTTTCTGTATGACACATTTCAAAACTTTGGACATCTGATCTACACTAACATGAGGCAGTTTATTAGAGTTCTCCATCACAGTTTTCAGGACAATGTTTTGCTAACTATACAAGCTGAACTTAGAAGTAAGTGCTTCTTATGAATTTACAAGGCATCTGGTACTGCTCTCATCTTTGCACATAGCACAGCATACTGTATTTTTTTTAGAGACTCGTCTGTATCCTGATTTGACTGTAACTTTGGTATAGGCAAAGGGCATGTCCTCCTTGTTCAGCATTGCATGTCCTATGTGATCTTAACTACCTTGGGAACGTGTACAAGACATGGCATAGGGAACTTCATCTTGCTTTTTCTCGTCTAAAGCCCCCTGCATCTCAGTGATATAGTAGCCTTCATTGAAGATTTCAAGATGAAAGAAGAAAACAGGAATCGCTCAGTATTTATTTACACGTTTATATACTTTAAACTATTGTAAAATTATAATGTGAAATGCAATGTGCATTTGAATCTCAAGAGCTAGGCAATTGAGAGGGAAGAACACTTTGTTTTACATGGAACTCTGGTTATCAGGATTTCCTTATTGTGAACTAAATCAGGGGAACTCAAAAACTAGAGTTTATATCCATGTACTACTGTATCAGAAATAATGCATCAATTAAATTAGAGCCAAAATTCAGGCATGGGGTGGTGGTAGAAAGGAGTGATACCTACTGAAGTCAACCGTCAGGTTTGGGATCTAAAAGAATAGGAAACTGGTGGGCAACAGAACATCTGGAACTCTCAAAATAGGTAGATACATGCAGAATGTCCCCAGGCCAATATCAATGCAGTAAAATAGAAATGGTAATGTGGCCCATTTCGTCAATCAGAGTCTGAGATAAACTCTCTGCACTTCAAATCCCCCTCAGCTTGTATGGCGCGTGGATAATATCCAAACATTTTCAAAATTCACATTTCTAAGAGAAATAAATACTAATTCAGCTGCCATGACAATGTTTCGGGGATTATAGATTCCATGGCAGGAGATACAAAACCACCAGGAGCTGTTTGGGGCAGAGTCATAAAGAGGGATGATTGTGTTATTTCCAGAAGAGGCACCATGCTTTGCCCATTTCATAAGATCAGAAAAAAATACTAGCTAGTGATGTTCATGATGAAGACAAAAGGTAGTTCCCAAGTTAGAAGATTAGACCTTAGCAGAAGCTAGCGAGGATGGAAGATGAAGTACTCGAACCACAAGCATCCCTCAGTTCCAGGACTATGACGACTGGTGGACTGGAGTTGAGCCAAGCGTACTAGAGCCAAGTGTGGGCACCTCTCTCAATTCCCATTCATTGCTATTGGCTGGGAGCTCAAAACTGGCCATTATGAAAACTGTCATTCCATGAACTTGGGAACTGCATAAATTGGGGACTTTTCCGTACTCCCCACCAGGGAACTGGTTTTTAAACATTTACCATCACATCACAGATGGCCTGTGATGGCCTGTGATGGCCTGTGTAGGCCTGCTGTGTATTTAGATTACCCTAGGAAGAAAGAAACTAGAAGGGTAGAAATCAGACATCACCTTAAATTGAAAACAATGAGTTTCCAGCTCTGTAAAAATGATTCCCAAGAGCTCAATAAATTTTAATTATAGAGAAAAGTAAGAACATTGTTTCTTTTTAATTTTTGTCAGTTAACTTAGACTAGAAAAAATGTGAAAACACTATCTATTTGATTAATACTTGGATACCACTATGATATTTATTCATTCAACAATCAGATCTGGGAAAATGTGACACCCCGTTTCTATGTCATGTTTGTGTTTCTCCTGCTGAGAAAGATTTTTGCATTGCACACACTTTGGTTTAAAGCACGTCACATTAACCATGCAGATGGTGAAATGCAGCCTTCCCAACGGCTAATGTGTGGCTCGGTGCCCATTGGACTAAAGTGCTGCGTTCCCAACGAGATCAATGCTGTCAATGCCTTCAGCAAGATTATTAAAAATCCCGTTCACAGGCCGGTGCCAAAGCGGCTTACATATTGGAATCAATTACCAGCTTGTCATAGTGGTTTCTAGGGAAAAGCGACACCAAGACCGTTGATAAAGTCTGGAGTTTCCTGGACAGTAATTTTGCGCTGGGATCTGCCACGTGTGTCTGTCAGAGCGACTTCACGTGGCCTTAGAAAGCTGCAGGGAGGGGACTGCCTTAGTTCTGTACCAGCCGGCCCCCTCAGAGGGGCTCCCTGCTTGCCAGTCCATCCGCCAGCTTGTTCTAAGCATCATTTCTCCGAAAGGGTTTTTTATTTTACCCCGTCTATGTATTGTCTTAAATTCTATTTTCTAAAAACAGAAATATTTTCCATCAAACTTTTATTTTTCTCACAGTTTCACATGTATTTTCTGTGATCAATTAATAATCACTCCTCCCTCCCCAGACTGGAGGCTCCGTGACAGTGGAATCTTTCCAACGTCACTAGGACACTAAGTGGCTTCCAGTGAATGCCAGTGTGAGTTTGTGAGATAGAGAGAGAGATAGATAGACAGACAGATAGATATAGATATTTGTAAAAGGCATTATAACCAAATTAACATTGCACATGTTTCCAAAGAAAACATATAATTTAAGAAGATTCAAATAATTAGTAAAAAATATATAGTTTAAGTTGGTAACATGAAAGAATTAGAAATGAGAAACTTTTTTTAAGTTTAGCATCACAATTACTCCACAAATTTAAAATTAAACTAACCTTTTAATAATAAGTTAAAAGTTTACATAATATCAAGTGGTATAAAGTTTTGATATGCAGATATTCAAATTCTCAAATGGAAGAATAGGATGATTACATACATTTTCGAGTATGTAATTGATGAAAATCAATAAAAATGTATACTTTACCCAACATTTCCATTTTGTTGGAAGTTGCATCTGGGAAATGTATACAAAGATGTATAAAAGGGGGTATTGATTTAAACATTATTAGTAACATTGGAAATAATTTAAACATTCAAAAATGTGGGATGATTGCAATGGTTTATAGTTATGAGAAAGTACTATGTTCCATTACAATGATGCAGAATAGTTCAATTGGTTGACTTAGCTATTTGATGACAGTATATTTAAGTGAAAGCGGGTGATGAGCAACTTTGAACATTTTACATGTCACATTCCAGAAGGGTAGGCACGAAAGTGTTTATAGTGTTTATCTTTGATGTTATGAGTCTTCAGGTAATTTCAAATTTTGTCCCTTTTTTAAGCTTCCACAGTTTAGGCTATTTTCTCCTTTGACAATGCTTTACTTGAATAAGTTATTAAGAAGAGAGGACTAAAAGAAATGGTGGTAAAACATGAAAAGTCTCTGTAGCTCATTGTAATTGGAGTACAGATGAATGTTTCAAAAGAGATTGGATTTGAATATGGAAAGAGAAATTTCAGAGAGAATTTTATGGACAGGAGTTTAATACCCATTTCTGTACCGAGGCTGTTATATTTAACTTTAACCTACTAATGTAGCAGTAATATCATTTTAGTGTATTCTTAAGAAAGAGCCATGGTTAGTTTGTCAGATGTTTAGGTCTAAATTTAAAGTGCTTGTGTTATTGTTTTACTTTAGGTAATATAAAGGATGAATTGTTTTTCCTTCCCCAAGTGGTAAGAAGCTACAAATGACTTTTGCTTTCCATAGGTCTGCCTTCCCTGCTTTTTCTAACTACCAGGACAGAAACATGGTAGCTTCACATAAAGGAGGAGCACACGCTGTGGAAGACATATCTTTTGACTTAAAAAGGAACATTAAGGTCTCTGTCACTTCACAGTGAAATGACAATTAGAAGAGCAAATGTGTAGTACTTACCTGTGCAAGTGATAAAAGTTACCAGCTAGGAAAGTTTAAGTTTGGCTGTTGCAGGGTCATGATTATCTGTGACCAGTTATATTTGTTCTTAGCAGGATTAAGTCAGTACTTGGGCTTTGACTTCTGAAGAGCTATAAAATGAAATATGTCACCAAAGATCTTCCTTCATCCAGCGAGTGTCCAGGAAACTTTCATGGAAGGTTGGGAAAGCAACATTATATCATTTCTTTTCTTAAGAGCAAACTTCTAGGACTCCCCATTCTCACACTCGTAAATTGAACTTGGCTACCTCATTTTAATACACAATTCTCATCTGTTTCCAAAATTCCATAAAGTAGTTATCCTGCTTGTATCTGCCTTCCATATTTTAAGGCATGATTGTCTATGAAGGCTTGTACACTCCAAAATGTTTATTCTTCTTTTTAATTCACCATACACAGCAACTGAGAAAAGACAGCAATACATTTGGAAATAGGGCAATTTTAATGATGTAAATACACCTAGAGTGAGGTTACCCAACTTGGAACCATTGGCATTTTGGACTGTCATTCTGTTGTTTCTGTCCTAAGGGTTTGGTCTCCATATGCAGGATGTTCTGCAGCATGCCTGGCTACTGTATTTGCCCACCAGTTTTTTGTTGCTGTTTACTAGATTATAGTAACAACTCTCCCTTTTCATGACAACAAAAATTGTCTCTGAACATTGCTCAGTGTTCCCTTAGGGACAAAATATCCTCTAGTGTAAACCATTGAGCTAGAAAAATTAAAGACAATTTTATCCACAAAATTAATACACTGTGCATTTTAAAAATATTTTATCATGTCACTTACAAATCAGCTTGATTGTGCCATGATCAAAGCAAATTATTTTGCTTAAAGATACAAGCTCATAATTAGTAATTGATTTATTTAATTTTTCTGTAGATACCAGTTATAAAAGGTTGATTTTGTAACTAAGTACATGGTTAAGAGCACAGAAAAAACATCTTGTAGTGTCAGTTTTAAGCAAGTCACTCAATCACAAATGCCACTGCTTGTCTTTATACATGATAGGCTGCTGTGATACAAAATCTGCCCGAGGCACCTGTGCCAGGAGAAGGCTGCCCTGGGGGTGAGCCTGAGCCAAGTCAGAAGCCTGTGTGCACCGTATTCTCCAATGTGTTTCAGCTCACTCTCAACACAAATGAAAAGTAGCATAGGAAGGAATCTTGCAGAGGTAGAATGAAAAGACAGCATTTAACAACTATTGGAGGCATACTAAGAATCACATTGTGCAGCTATAGAAATGACAGGGATGTCAGAATAGGAAATATTTGTGTTAAATCTTCTGAGCAATTGCTAGTTGTATAATATCAGGATAGATTTTTGGCTGTTTAGTTTTTTATACTTCCAACTGTAATTTATCTTAGTAAAATAGGTATGACAATAGTTTGTAACATTACTGTGAGAAGTAAATTTAAAAAGTAAAACGGAAGTGTTGTCAAGAAACGTGTAAAGGGCCTGGCTGGTATGGCTCAGTGGATTGAGCGCAGGCTGGGAACCAAGCAGTCCTGGTTCGATTCCCAGTCAGGGCACATGCGGGGTTGCGGGCCAGGTCCCCAGTGAGGACCATGTGAGAGGCAACCGTACATTGCTGTTTCTCTCCCTCTTTTTCTCCCTTCCTTCCCCTCTCTCTACAAATAAATAAATAAAATCTTAAAAAAAAAAAAAAAAGAAACGTGTAAAGGACCCATGGACAAAACCAAAGGGGGAAGGGGTAGGACTAGGTGTGGGAGGTGGGCGTGGGTAGGGAAGGGGAAGAGTGGTAGGGGAAATGGGGACAACTGCAGTTGAACAACAATAAAAAATAAATAAACCTTAGACCTGGTTCTCAAAATCGATAAAAAAAGTAAAATTATCTAGCATAATTCCTTGGGCATAATATATGTTTGATAACAATTTATCAAGTACTTGAACAAAAACATGATTAATGCGACTCTCAAGAGCCTAGAAATGTATAAAATTCAATATATATTAGTTCGTTCTTAAACTTACATTCAAAAACTTTGTTTCAGAAATATAAAACACAGGGACTTAAAAAAAAAGGAGGAAAAATATTTAGTGCTTCTTTTTTCCCTTTTGGTCTAAGATGTTAGTAAGAACAGTATTTCAGTGCATTCAGTATTTATGTACTATAGAATTTCAAACATCAGTTAGAAAAAAGCCGCCTATATTTACATCCTATTCAAAACAGTAAAGCAATTCCAAGTTGGCAGAAACAAAAATAAAACACCCAGTACGCTTTAGTCCGTTGTTTCCTAAACACGTCACTGGACTTAAATTCTATGCATGGAACACCCTCAAACTACCAACTGTGTTCATAAAAGAACTTAATTTTCTCATTTATTTTATTTTTAACATGCATTGTAAGGTCTTCACCTTGTGATTGGAAACAGTTTGAATTATCCTGAGTAAAATATTTTCTACTGGGGGCAAGTGAGTTTGATTTCCTCTAACATAATCCTATAGAAGTAACAACTTATTTGATACGCACTCAGCCACGAGAATACAAAATTCAGCTGGTCTCAACGCGTGAATCAAAAATTCGTAACATACCTGCTAACTCACAGAGGTTTCTTACAGGTATGAAAAGCACAGAGCATAACTTAGAAGTGCTCCCAGTTAGGTGGAAGGGAGAGAGAAACAGCTCACTGATGGTACGACGCAGGTAAGCAAAGGATTCTGAGGGAGGGCAGGAAAATGACTCCATCTTCATGTATGCTGTCCTAATTAAGAGACATTGCGTTTCTGGCATATGAAACGTGTTAACATTGCATAGTTCACAAAACTTTTGAAATCATTTGAGATGAAAACAACAGAGACTTTAAGCAGAGTTCTTATATTTGTTTGCACTTTAGAATCATTGGGAGGCATCTATTTAGATTTTTATTCAACAAATATGTATTTATTTACTTAAATTTTATTTTTCATTACAGTTTCCATTCAGCATTTTCTGTTATTAGTTTAAAGTGTGTGGCACAATAGATAGACATTCATATAGATTACAAGGTGTGCCCTCTGATAATTCCGGAGCTACCTGGCACCATATATTGTTACGCTATTGTTAACTCTGCTCCCTGTGCTGTACCTTACATCCACCTGTTTTGTAACTATCAGTTAGTATTTCTTAATCCCATCAACTTAAAAAAAATATTTTATTTACTTATTTATTAGAGAGAGGGGCTGGGAAGAAGAAAGAGAGGGAGAGAAACATCAGTGTGTGGTTGCCCCTCACAGGCCCACAACTAGGGACCTGGCCCCCAACCCAGGCATGTGCCCTGACTGGGAATCAAACCGGTAACTCTTTGGTTTGCAGGCCCATGCTCAATCCACTGAGCTACACCAGCCAGGGCCTGTCACCTTTTTTACCATGTTTCTCAACATCCCTCTCCTCTGGCCTCCATCAGTTTGTTCTCTGAATCTCTGTCTGATTCCGGCCCAAACTCCAGATACATTAAATAAGAAAATCTGGACCTAGAACCTAGGAAGCAGGATTTTAAAGCTCCTTAGATGTTTTCATTGAGCAATGTGGTTTGAGAATCACTGACCTGAAAATGTGGAGGGAATCCATGTTTCTTAGTGAAATGAGGTCAGAACTTTAACTGGCCACCAAATTTTGCTGTTAATTTTGGGACTGAAACAAAACTAGATTGAGATGCAAGCTTTTGTTGTTTCACAAAGTCAAGTATAATATTAGCAAGGAAAAAGTGCAAGTGTCTTTACACTAAACCAAATAATAGTATATTTTATTTGTGGTCACAGTTAAACAAAATTGACTATATTGCAAGCTTATTGCTTTTGTTATCTCGGATGACAGAAGTGACAGGTTGGTAGCTGACCTGTTGCACAGTCAGGGTAAACGAGTACCTTCCTGATGACTTTGGCTGGAATTGTGGGGTGTTTTTCTGTATTGTGTGCCAATAGTCTTGACCAGAGGCTAAATTGTAGGTTTGATTCTTCATGCGCAGAGCCTCTCTGAAAGTAAAGAAAACAGAGGGAAGATCTAGAGGAGAGAGATGCTGGCTTTTACTGAGCACCCGGAGAATTTATTTTAAGTAATTTTCAAGTAATATACAAAAATAACATTTTTAGATTTATTTATTTATTTATTTATTTATTTATTTATTTATTTATTTATTTATTTTGCCAAAGGCCTACTTAGAATGAATGTCTAACTCCTGCAATTGAAATTATCCCAATGCTGCAGTCATAGATATCTTATTTTAAGTGTTTAAAAACATAATACCTATTTTTTTTTCTGTAATTGATTGGGTTATAAAGTTAAATAAACTCAATCAAAATAATCAGAGTAAAGGGAGACTAGAGTGAGGAGAGAACCTGAGGTAATTCTAACCCAGGTATTCTACATTCTTATGCTATTAATGCATGTCATGAAAGAATGTATACATAGAAAATGTAAACTAGTAGTCATTGTATTGATGTTATTTTTATTGGCAGAAAATTATTTGTTTTTGAAGGGGGTATGGAAATGAGAAAAACACTGATAATTACTGGCAATTCAGTGTTTCATACAGGATACCAGGGTATGCCGAAGAAGATAAGAAAGCACACAGCAGGACTAAGACTGATACAAGAGCAAAAATGCTACATAAAGCAATTACTATCTAATAAAAGAGAAGTTCTACAGCTATAGGCTATAATTTTATCTCCTTTTAACAAATAAGAAAATGCTTCCACATCATGCTGTTAGACTTATCTCAAAGAAAGTTTTTATGCATATCAGAAATAAAATAAAGCTTAATCATTGTCATTAATTTCCTCCAGAATAAGTCAGATTGTTTACAGTTGCATGGGCAGAGATATGGCAATCTATATTTCTGATGGAAAGGGTCACGGAGGCTTTTATTTTTTTTTCTATTTTACCACTAAATTTTACTTACAAATGGCATTGGACCTTACTAAATTATTGTAATTTAGGGAGAGCTGAACATTTAGTATAAACTGAGAATTTCTGTTGTAAACCAAAGAAATGACTCTAAAAATAATGCACTTGCTCTTCACGATGTCCTTAAACAAGAGGATTAGTTTAAATTTTTCCTAAATGTATTGTTTTGGGACCAAAATATGATACACATTTTATAGTATGAGAAAGTTATCTTTTGTGATAGATTACTTAAAATAACCTAAAAGATGAATTTAGTTCAATGTATAGCTACAGTAAAGAAAAATTATTTTTCATGTACATGTGAAACAAAATTTTTCTAATTTCATCCCCCTTGCCACCAAGAACCAGTCTCATAATTTCAATTTTTTCCTCTGCATTCCATGCTCCATTTTACTTTTCCAGCCAATGGAAGAGCCACCAGCTTTAATGTCAAACAGAAGAGCATTTCAATTTTATTTTTTTCCATGACAGGACTTTCACCCTTGGGATATTACATAAATAGTCAGACCCTCAATTTCCTCATTTGTAAAATAGAAATAATAATAGCAGATCTTTAATAAATGCAACTACTTATGTTTGCTTAGGGTAGAACATATAAAGCAAGTTCTCTCAAAATAAATTAGGCAATAAACTTACTAGGCTCTCGAACAGGTTAAATAGTCATTCTGTTCTAGCATAATTATGTATAATAAAATTTTTTTCTACTTTAACCAATAAATCTTCTAGCCTTAACTCTTTCCTTCTTTCTAGCCCCTTGTAGAAAAGTCACCCATGGATAGTTATCCATTTTTGTTATTCTCAAATTTAACATGTCAAAATTAGCTCATTAAATAACCTTTCCATTTCCCACCTCCTTCCGAGTTTCTCATTTCTCTGTGTCAGTGCCTTTTTCTTAACTTTCTTATGTAAGATCATCAGCCATTTTTATTCTTCACCAAATGTTATATCTCGTGTCACCAATACTGCCACTTTTTTCTCTAAAAAACACATCTCTAACTTTGTCTTCATGTCATTTCACTGCTATTTTAGTCCAGGTCCTCATCAGCTCATTCTGTTCATATTTATGATGAGGCTTAACGAATGAAACAATATACAAATACAAATAAATGTGAAGAATATATACAATGTGATCTGAGAGTTGGGAATCTAATTAGAAGCAATAGTTTAAAATAGCAAATCAGTTTTAAATCTGACTAGTTTCCTTTCTTATTAATTAAAATCATTTTTAATATATTTGGTTTGATCAGATGAAGGGATAATCTTTTTTAATCTTTCATTTATTGATTTCAGAGAGAGAGGAAGGAGGAGAGAGGAAGAGAGAAAGAGAGACACACACTTCAATTTGTTGTTCCACTTACATAAACATTCATGGTTGACTTTTACATGTGCCCGGACTGGGGATCAAACCTGTGACACAGGCTTACTGGGACAGCGCTCTCACTAACTACCTACCCAGGGTGAAGGAATGACCCTTTCTGCACTTTTACTCAATGCTTTATAAACTTGATTTCTTTTACTAGTCTGTGCATTTGATCACTTTGAGCTATCTTCCCTGAGGCTTTTGTCTACCTTGGTTCATGGCACAGTCTTCATGATTTCCTAGGATGATGACATTTTACCACTTGTTCTGTATATTTTATATATATATATATATATATATATATATATATATATATATATGTATATATATATATATATATACACACACACACACATATGTGTGTGTATATGTGTGTGTGTATATGTGTGTGTGTATATGTGTGTGTGTGTATATATATATATATAGATAGATAGATATAGATATATATATATGTGTTTATGCTATTACAGTTGTACCAATTTTCCACCTTTGCCCCGCTCCACCCAGAAACCCCCACTTCCTCAGGCAATCCCCACACCCTTGTTCCATGTCCATGGGCCATGCATATATGGTCTTTGGCTACTCTGTTCAGTATGCTGTACTTTACATCTCCATGACTATTCTGCAACTACCAATTTGTACTTCTCAATCCTTTCACCATTTTTGCCACTCACCTTGACCCTCCTCCCATCTAGCAACCATTAAAATGTTCTCTATATCTATGAGTCTGTTTCTGTTCTGCTTGTCTATTTTGTTTTTTCATATTCTTCAAACATGGAAGATCTAAAGTTTCAATCCTGGACTTTCTAATTTCTCTCTCTGTCTCTCTCTGTCTGTCTGTCTGTCTGTCTGTCTGTCTCTCTCATCCTCCTCTCTTTCCCCCTCCATTATCTTCGTGGAAATATCTATTCCCCCAATTAAATCAACTATTATTTCTATGGGTGTGAATCCTTGGGTGTGGCTCATCTGCTCAGTCTGTTCCCATCCCATTATCCTGCTGCATGCACAGCACGGTTGAGTGCTAACAGAATTTCCTCTCAAGTCTTTTCTTTTTTTTTGACAGACATTTAGAAATCTTAGAATCAGATGTATAAACTTTAAGGTACTTTTAATGGTTTCAGTAAAATTTCATTGAGCACAAGCACACTATTTAGTCACTTTAATATATAACTTTACATTTGTATCAACAGATAGACTTTTTTTTTTTAATTTCTACTTAAAGCATTTTTTATCACAACATCTGATAGGTAGAGCAAATATTACCATTGATTACCATTTTATAAATGAAGAAGCTGTGAAGATCTTTAGGAAATTTGCCCAGTTTTCTGAATTTCCTGTTATTGAGTTTTCCACTACTTTACCCTGCCTTTTTTATTCTGAAATAAATTATTTAAATTAATTAATAATCATTCTACAGTTTTGTTTTTTCATTGTTGAGAATGTTGTATTATTAAATAACCAAATTTAAAAAATATATAATTTTATAACCTTAGACGTAGACATGACCTGCACGAAGTCACAATGTAATACGTTTAATCATCTGTAATTATTTTTATTTCCCCTATATTTTCCCCTAATACTTCATATGTTCCTTACAAATAGGGGCAAGGTTTTTTAAAATATTCTGATTCCTTGCTTGGTTTGTACATTTGTCTTAACTCATCTTGGAATATATATTTGTGTTACCCCCAAATATGTATGGTGAAGCCCTAACCCTACCTGGACATAGGTCCTGTGATGCAGTGAAGGTTACATGAGGGCATAGGGGGGCCTTATCTGAGAGGCGGTGCCCTGATAAGGAGAAAAGACCCAAGCAAGGGCTTTCTCACTCTAACATGTGGGAACACAGTGAGGAGGCAGCAGAGGCTTTGCACACAAGGAAAAAAACTCTCACTAGAAAGCAAATCCTTCATGTTGGGCTATGAGAAAATGAATTTGAAATTCTTAAGCCATTCAGTCCATGGTATTTTTTATGGCAGCCAAGAGGACTAAGACAATCAACAAACTGATGGCTTTCGTTTCTGATTACAGAATTAACTGTTATTAATGTGGGGTGAAAAAGAAAAGATTGTAAGGTGGAAAAATTATTCTCTCTTATGTTTTTAAAGTGTCTACCAGAGTTGAGCTGACAGAGTTAATTAAATGCTATTCTTTAGTTATATTTTTTAAAAAGCTGTATTTTTGCTCACTGGATTAATGACAGGCATCATAAGTGTGAAGATCACTTAGATAAGCATATGTTTTAAATATGGCTTATTGAAAAAATACAATGGAGTGTACTATTATAAAATTTGTGTTTATAAAAGTTATGAGAAAGAAAAACTATATTATGATGGTATTTTTGGAAATATACTTAAGGACTAATACAGATTCTAAGAATGTAAAATCATAAATTATATTTTGTTAGCAACATATATTGAAAAATAGAGCTAATAAGGAAATAATACATTTATGAATCTATTCATATTATGAATCTAATAATCAATTTATGAATCTATTTATGACTAGATTTAATAGAAATAGATCTACTTATTTAATAATAGATTTATAATTATAAAATATAATAGGATTCCAAGATCTACAAAATGGGCAAGAAATGGAGTAAAATGGAGGAAGAGGAATTGAGCATAGAGAAATGTCATTCTGTTTCCCTTCTAATCTGATTCAGAGTGCAAAACCCTCACTTTAATCATTACCTAAACGATTACCTTAAAAGAAAATAAGTCTACAGTATCTGTCCTCTAACTTTGACTATATCTATTCTGTCATCAACTTCCATAAATGGTCTTTAAAATATATTTATGAAGATGAATTATATATTTAAGAGAATTAATATCTTACCTTTAAGAGAAAGAAACTTAGGAATTGAATAAATGTTTGTATGTACATCAAGGAAATTATTTTTATAACACAGTTTTCACTTAGTCTAGGTTTTGTTTGTTTGGGTATGGTAAGGTAGAAGATATATATTCATCTTCACTCCCAACATATGTTTTATAATGAATATCTCAATCTGCTAGCTAATGAACCCTCTGATCTTATCTGAGAATATACAAATTCTCTGCCCTTCACTAAGTATGACTTAGGGTAAAAATTAAATCTCAAAATTGCCAATTGCAAGATGTATATTTGTAGCCTCAAATATCTTATATGCAAATTATACTAAAAAAGTAAATCCTGAGATTAGAACACAAATATCATATCAAAATAATCTGTTTTGACTTGTGGAAGTTTCAATTTTTTTTTAATATCAGAAGCACTGTTTTAGATTTTTATAAACCCCTATTTCTGGAAATTTACTTACCTAGAACTTAACGAATCTTTTTAGGTTTGTTTTGATCTTTGTGGAAAATATGTATTATTTTACTAGCTACTAATAAAAACTTAAATAAAATCTACTATTAGTAATTATTACTGTAGAAAACCAAGTTAAATGCTCATTTTTTAATCTAATTATTTATTTGAGAAACGTTTTTTCTTAACAATATTTTTCTCGGTGTAGTGGGCTGAATGGTGCCTCAGAAACGATAGGCCCACATCTGGGAATTTGTAAATGGGATCTCAGTGGGAAAAAGGGACTATTCCGATGTAATTAAGTTAAGGATGTCTAGATGATAGCATCCTGGATTACCAAGATGGGTCCCAAAGCCAGTGGCAGGCGCCCTCATAAGAAAAACAGAGTGGAGGCACAGGAAGGGAAGAAGGCCATGTGAAAATGCAGCACACATGGGAGTGATGCAGCCACAAGACAAGGAACACCTGGGCCCACTAGAGGTGGGAAGAGGGTGAAAAGCACTCTCCCTTAGATCTTTCAGAGGGAATAAGGTTGTGCTAAAACCTTGATTTTGGATTTCCAGCCTCTAAACTCGTGGGAGAATAAATGATTGTTGTTTTAATTCATTGCATGTGTGGTCATTTTTACAGCGGTTCATGGAACAATTACATTTGGTGAGTTCCCTAAATTGATAGTTTGCTTTTTTGTATTACCGGTCTAAAACAAAGCTCGAAAGATATGTTACAATGAGACTTGCAAAACCCACTCACTCCCCATTCAAGTCTATTTTTGGTCAAAATTCTGTTCAAAAGGCAGGAGAATAAGTTAAAATAAGTGTTTGATCACAGCTCCCTAAACTTTTGCAAGCATAAAGGACTTACCAATCACAGAATTCAATCACTTTATATTGAAGAGGAGATCAAGTTCAAAGAAGTCCAATGACTTGCTGCAGTTCACAAAATGTATAGTGAGCCCTGCCTAGCCTTTGTCGGAACCCACTTGCAATGCGAGCCACTCTCCCTATTAGTTGCAGCTGATGTTGCAGATTACTGCTTTTCTCCTTGTATTAGTTTGTTAGGTCTGTCATAATAAGATATCACAGACCAAGTGACTTAAATAACATTTATTCTCTCACATTTTGGAGGTAGGAAGTCCATGAGCATGCGTGGAGCTCTGGCTTGTGAGCCATCCTATCACTATGTCCTCACATGAACTTTCCTCTGTGCACATGGAGAGAGAGTGTGCACTATGTTCTCTCTTTTTTATAAGGACACCAATGGTACTGAACTAGGGCCCCACCCTTATGACCTCATTTAACCTCAAACACCTCTTTACAGACCCCCCACTCCAAATGCAGGGCCTATAGGGTCACATTGGGGGTTAGGGGTTCAGTGTACAAATATTAATAGGACGCAGTTCAGTCTATAACCTCCTTACCAATATGCTTAGGTGAGGAAGAGCTCATCATAGTGCTTTTTTAAATTTCCACAATGGGATAACTGAAACAATTGGATGTTAATTATTCCTCCTTTATCAAAACCGCCTAGACAGATGTGAGTTGAAATCCATGTCATGCCCAAAAAAGACCCCATTTTTTTAATTTTTCTTTGAACAGATATCATCTTTGAGATAGCTGTCAAAAACAAAGGCAAACCCCTAAAATTTGCAGTTGTGACTATAAATTCTAGTCAAAATAAAACTTCTGTATTATATATCAGGATATTTATAAGACATGCAGAGAGAATTCCATGGTAGACATGAAAAAAATATTTGTAAGCTAAAGGAGACTGAAAAATAATTTGATGAACATTTTTAGCACATTTAAGAACCAGTTTCCCTTGATGTTTGTACTGCTGTTCTCACCCTAATTCTTTCTTTTGTCGCCACGAATAGTGCTCAGCCTTTTGAACACTCTGCCTGATTGAGGATTTCTATATAGGCAGGGAAGGTCAGTAATGGATATTTTCACACTTTAGCCAGAAAGAACAAAAAGAATCTTCAAAGTTTGCAATAAACAGAGCAATCTTTGGGGATCAAAACAGCCCCTTAGATTTGATGCCAGGTGTCTTTCTCAATCTTAGCTTCACAACTTCCCCAGTCACATCAGCTACTTACTCTGAGCAGGGAGTCACTGTCCCTGCTGTCAGAGAGTCTGTGAAAAAAGGCACAGCTGCTGCAGGCACATATTGTACCTGCCAATTTCCCAAAATGAAAATGAGGATGCTATACCATGTCCACGGGGTATTAAGTTATTTTTTCACTCTCCACTCCTTTCTCTCTATTTTTCTGTCTGAGTAGCTTATAGTCCCTTTTCTTCCTCGGTATATTTTTTTCTGAGACTTTGCCCTCTCTTGTCACACAGATAGGTATACCAAAATCAGAATTAGAGTCCCAAGTCAGCAACTTTGATATCTCAGTAGACAAGGAAGTGATGATAATACCTTCTACAAAGTGTCCTGTTATCTATTTCGTGGAATGCAAATAAACACCCTCCGTACCTGGGGTGAGCTGCTTCAATTTGTTGTACTGTGAAGTAGAAATTGGTCCAGACACCTTAAGAAGAATCGAAGCAAGAGGCAATGTTTTTATTCTGAACTCATTATTGGAATTTGCTATTTAATTACATTATGTGACGTGGTTTAGACATGGTACTTTTAGCTTCATTTGGAGACAAATCTCACTGAGCTAGCGTTTGAAAATCCAGACTTGAGCTCAGTTAAATAATATCAGCCTATCTTATAAAAGCATAATTATTGCCCTGGCTGGTGTGGTTTAGTAGTTTAGTGCCGGCCTGCAAAATCAAAGGGTCGCCAGTTCAATTCCCAGTCAGGGCACATGCCTGGGTTGCACATGCCAGGTCCCCAGCAAGGGGCATGCAAGAGGAAACCACACATTGATGTTTATCTCCCTCTCTTTCTCTCTCCTTTTCATTCTCTAAAAAATAAATAAATAAAATCTTTAAGAATAAATAAAATAAGTCATATAGTATAAGGTATAGGAGTTACACATTTCTAAATAAAACATTAAAAAGTAATTGTATTCATACTGACAATGCAAGTTAACCAGATTTCAAAAATAATATTTTGTTGGATTTTTTCAAATACAAATATTTATTTAATAAAACAAAATAACTCATGCCCAGAAAAGAAGAAAAGAGCCTTATCTTTCTAAAGCACACCCAATGACGTCACTTAAAATATGCACATAAAGATATAACCTTAAAGTCTATCTATGGGAATGGTGGAATTAATTATGATACACTCATAGTATAAAATGCATAAAAAATATTTTAAATGAGTTAGGTTTTAGATTTTGGAAAAAGTCTCTAATGCAATATTCTTTTAGAAAATAAAGGTAATGAAAAATAAACATAGGATACATTTGATTGGGGACTTTTTTTTATTAAGGTAATATGATCTCTAGTAGATAATTTAGAAAATAACAGGTTGTCAATGAGAATAATGAAACAACATAAAATGTGCTCTTAGGTTGTGTATTATAAATCCCATTACTAACAATAAAATACATTAATTATTACATATGCTGTAACCCTATGAAGAAACAAAGAAGAAAAAATCTCCACTTGTACACAGCTCATTCCATCTCCAAATATCAAAATAAGCCTTCCAAAAAAAAAGAAAATCATTTATAGCCATTCAAAAAATACATTTTTTAAAAATAAATTGAGCGATAGTACATAAGACTTTAAGAGAAAACTAGATTAGATCTTTTCCTTAATTTTTTGGTCAAGACTAAGATTCTCAAAGAGAAGGGGCATCCAATGATTTATATGCTTTCTTTTATTTCCACTGGCTGACATTCATAAAAATAGTTTCATTTGCATTACTTGTAATACTCATTGTGAGGTAATCAACATATATTTTGCTTTGAAAGAATCCCATCTGTTTTATCCAAGCTAACAAGGCATTTTTCATCACCATTAATGTATTCGATCAACATCTACTTACATCATTTAATATGTAAGGCGTTCTGCTGGGCATTGCGGTAGAGCCTGTGATAACTCTCTCATAAAAGAAGGTAAATTAGTAAAGAAATATATGATACTGTGATCATTACACATTTTGGTTGTGTGTGATACAAACTGTACTAGTGACAAAGAGAAAGCAGAAGCATGTTTAGTTGGACATTATTAGTGTTCTGAATGGGAAAATACAGTCAAACTTCTCTCTCCACATGTCTATACTTAAATAGACCTACAAGTAAAGTAGGTATTAGTTTGTGCTATATACTATATATATTTTGCTCAGAGTTATCTGCTAACTAGTACAATTTCCATATTTTATCAACAATTTATGTTGTTCTCCTTATGACCATATTCATCCCAGGACCCACTTCTTAGTATCCTTTAAATATTTTGTCTCATAGATCAGTCCTCCCTTATCACCCCAGGGGACACATTCCAAGACCTCCGGTGGATTCCTGAAATTGAGGTAGTACTAAATCCTGCATACTATGATTTCTTCCTACGCAAACATACTTATGATAAAGTTTCATTTATAAATAAAGCACAGAAAGAGCTTCACAACATTAACTATAAACTAGAACAATTATAATAATATACTGTAATAGAAGTTATGTCAATGCTATCTCTCTCACTCTCTGAAATATCTTATTGTACTGTATTAACCTTTCTTCCTTTTGTGATGTGAGAAAATAAAACACTTACATAATGAGATGAAATGAGACGAACGACATAAGCATTGCAATGTAGTGTTAGGCTACTATTGACTTTCTGAGGATACTTTAGAAGGAGAATCATCTGCTTCTGGGTTTTCCAGCCATGAAATGTTGATGGGTGGATGTCAGGAACAGATAAAGTCAATGGTTGGGGAAATGTAATATTTTTGGACAGTAGTTGATGGCCAATAACTGAAACCTCAAAAAGTAAAGCCTGGGTAACAGGGAGGCTACTTATTGGTGCTCAAAGTCTGGCCGGATGCCTTTCACCATTGCAGCATACCAGTGTTCTGCAGATTCCCAGCTAGCCACAGCTCTACTGCTTCGATGGGAATTGCACTTCCATATATCAAAACCTCATTCCAGTTTACCATGTAACATACTCCTCTCAGAGCTCTAAACACTGATTCCAAGTTAACGTATTGGCGACATTCCTGGACCTCATTACAGTTTAAACCTGTCTGGCCCTTTAGAGCTAATTTTTACTTTATGGGATGCTGATAAAAACTGCTCAAGTGTTTACATTATGACTGTAGTCAACGATTTTTTATTCAAATGAAGCAGAAAAGGCATCAATGGTACTGCCCAACAATGGAGTAAATGCATCTTGTCATTAAACATATGACATCTGGAGTCAGGTTTATTTGTTAGCTGCATGATCCTGGATCAGTTATTTAACGTTTTGTGCTTCAGTACACTCTGTTTATATTAGTGGTCTCAGCCAGGGCAATTTAGCCCACCCCTTCCCCCAGGGGACATTCAGCAGTGTCTGCACTCATTTTCTTTGTGGGTGTTACTTTCCTCTAACAATACAGGTCACCTGTGCCGCTTGACCACCCTGCAATGAGCAAGACAGCCTACACAACAAATTATCCAGCCCAAAATGTCAACAGGACCAAGGTTCACAAACTCAGATTTCTATAATGATGGTCACTAGAATACCTTCTCTATGTACAGCTCTATGAGACAAAAAAGAAGTCTTCAAATCTGTACACAAGGCATTGCCTGCACAACTGCCCAGCTCCCGACCCCACACTCTCTAACCACTTTCTCTCCTCACTCATTCTGTTCCACTCACACCAGACCTGAGATGCCAGGCCTGCTCCTGCCTTAGTATACTTATGTCATATGCTCTTTCTTCTAGAAGCAATATTCCCCCCAGATAGCTGAATTACTAAACATTTCTCCTCCTTCAAGTCAGTGTTCATGCGTGACCCTTTCCATGTGGACTACCTTGGCCACCTAGTTTAAAATTGTACCCACCCATCCCCACAGATGTATGTACACATATCTTCTGATACTCTCCTCTTTTTTATTATCCACAGCACCTAACCCCTCTATAGCATACTACATATTTACATATTATTTGTGTTGGTATCTTATTGTTCCCTGTTTGAATGGAAGTTTCAAGGAGATAGGAATATATGTTCTTTTTTACCATTGATATGCCCCAAGAGCATGGTATGTGCATGGTAGATTTTTAATACATATATGTTGAATGTGACTGATTCACCTCATTACACACAAAGATTTTTAATAAATACTTGTTGAATTATTCAATTTTGAGTGTTTTGCATAGCACAGCCATCTACTAAGTAATAAAAACTATGTATATTACTTATTATTAGGAAAAACAGCAGTCAAAGTTTGACTGCTTACATTATTGTAGGTACAAAAGGAAAAAAACAGGTACAGGCACCACTAAAACGGAGAAAAGTTTAGACATTATATTATGCTTTAAGTGTATATAAGGATAAACATTACAAAATAATTCAATATGTTATTTTACTTCTCAGATCAAACAGAACTTCTCTATATTTTGAAATACCTTCTGGCCTACCACTTGGCTTTCTCCTTCTCCTTAATTTTCCCTCAATACTACATGTTGTGCTGTGGTCTCATCTTTCTGAGAGTCTTATTTTTGCAAATTAGCATTCTATGATTTACCTAATTTATATGCTATTATAACAGAGTTCCAGTAAATATTTTTTTTGGGGGGGTTAAAGCTGTAGTGAGTAGGGAAAATTTCTCTACCTTGCTATGAAAAATCCATAATTCTGTATGTCAATAACTGGAAATTGACATAGAAAATTATACATTTTCCATTTGGTACATCTAAAATTTGCATGAGAGTTTGAATGCTTGTCCTCTCCTGGTTTATTATAATGTTTACTGACCTTCCCAAACAAATAGGTTTTCTTCTCTGTCTCTCAATAATTAAGAACCTATGGAAATTATATATTTTTTAGAAATTTATACCAACTCACTAATTATTTTAATGTAACCTTATTTACTTTTAAGTTGTAAAATATTGCCAGAGACAGCCATGTGAAATGAGGTACTTGCTTTTGCTAACATTTATTCTCTAACAAGCCTTTTTAAATCCAGATTTACCACTGAGTGCTAGCATTTATCTCATCATATGATAGAAAGTAAAATTTTTAATGATTCTACAAAGGGCAAATGAATAGCAAAATAAAGTAATTTCCTCGTGAACATTTTATTTTGTAGTAAATTTCATTATAGATTCTAAATAGGTTAAGGCGTGTACCTAATCCTTTAGTTTAATTTTATTCCCTTGGTTTCCAAACAAAATGGACAATTCCACATAGAACCATCTATTAATTGGTGGCCTCCCCTTTACCCTTATCACAGCTTGTAAATGTAGTCTTTAGGAAAAAAAAGAAGCAAACCATAGTTGTACACATGTACAATGAGTACTTTTTATTACAAAGACTTGTGCTTTGGAACCATTATCAACATCTTAAAACTGTTGTCTTGAAATGTCAGGGAATCAAGAAATGCCTACCGTGCACACTTGAGATGCTGAAGCCATGGGGCCTTCCAAACTTGTCTAAATTAGCAGTCCCATCCTTGACGCAGCTCTAATTTGAATTGTTATGAGCAACCCTAATTGCACTCCCTTCTACTCCCAACTAGTGAGTGACTCTTACTATCGTTACCCATCTCTTGCTGCTCAAAGTAAATTAAGTACTCAACCTAGGGTTATTTGCTCTATTAAGACAAAACAGTGGCACGCTGATTAAATTTAAACTGTCAGATTGCATTCCATTTATTACCATTTTCTGCAAATATAACCCACATTCTGCCCATGGAAATTTTTGCTTTTCGAAACAAGGAACTGCTCTGCAAAACAAATTTCTAAGCGATTAAAACAGAGCTTACTTTTATGAAAAAGAATGCAATTTCTGTAAAAAGAAGTTGCCAATGTGTAGGCCTGTGTTAGTTAAAAATTCATAGCGCTCCCAGAATTGTGTGTCCCATGTTTGTGGAAATGGGTATATTTAAATGTCATTTTTTTGTTCAATGGCTCTCAAACTTTTTAATAATCTTTAATAGTCTTTCATCACCTTACTGCCTGAATAGGAAGAATATGAGCTCTTTTAATTTATTGCCTTTTCTTAGTGAAACACCCTTTCGTTAAAAGTTAAAGGATAGATGTGAAAAGAAAAAAAATACTCAGAGATGTTGGAAGGCAAGACTTGTACATGCCAGGATATAGATTTATCAACAATTATTTTTTTCTCTAAATGTAAATCACAGTGGTGTTCTTCAGAATTCCATTCTGGCCTCTCATGGGGACCCCATCTTATTTTGAAGAGAAAATTGATCTACCACATTTGAGAAATTAAAGCTCTTTAAAAATTATTAGCAATTAATTATGATACTTCTTCCAGATCATTTATATAGGGTATAATGTCAACTTGCTAGGCTGTTTTAAATGTAAATAATTCATTATTTTTGGCAAAACAGGCTTCTTTACCTACAAAGATGGAATATTGAACGATATACTTTTTGTCAAAAAGATGTCTTCTTTGCTAAAAACAAATTGTGAAGGCAGATGGTATGAGATGTGCCTTAGAGAGGAGGTCACAGATCTAGACATTCTGGCAGAGGGCAGTAATTGTTTCACAGATTGTCAATGAGAGATAGAAATCATGAAATAAAATAGGTCTTCTAATGAAATATAGGTACCTGGAATGCAAGATTCTGGCTGTTGAGCCTTTTAGTAACAGGTTAACTCAGCTACGGTTTTTGGCAAAGTGCTTCCCATTAATCTAGGAAAGGCTTTTAATTAGCCACTATCTGGATTTCTGGAAGACTAGCACTCCAGTCCTGAACTTGAGAGATTTAGGCACAGGTATGTCATTCACACTCTAAAATTATTAATACTTAATTTAGCACTGAATTTTAGTTTTTCTCATTTTATTTGTGGTTGTACTTCTTCCTTAACTTGTTTCTTTCCCACATTTTCATTGTTTAGATTTCACAGTAACATAACCTGGGTTTTTTCATATTTCCCTTTAATTAATTAAGTACTAATGGTAATAATGACAGCAAAGAAGTGAACACTATAAAACAAAGTGATTTAGAAAGAAATAATAGTGGCTCTGTGATTATAGTTTTTATTGCAATCACATGGCTCTCTTAATAATGGCAAAATGCAATAGTGAATAATGATATCACTGAATCTTTCAGTGCCTTGATCTTGAACTTCTCAGCCTTGTGCACTGTGAGAAAGAGATTTCTGCTGTTAATAAGCCCCTCAGTCTAAGATGCTCTATTATAGCAGCCTGAACAAACTAAAACACCTTCATATGAATTAAACGAGACACTCCAACAAATATTTTGTGGCTAAAAATAGCACCCATTTACTATCTCATCATGACTGTGGGTCAGTAATCTGGGCAAGGCTAACTGGGTCGTCTGCTCAGGGTCTCTCAAAGCTGAACTGTAGGTGTTAGCTAGGCTGTTTCTTGTGGGAGCTAATGATCCTCTCCCAGGCTCCCAGGCTCCTCTGAGTTGTTAGCAGAATTCATTTCCTCGTGGCTGTGCTACTGACATTCAGTTTTCTCCCTGTCTCTCAGCTGGGTGTACACTCACAGGTCTTGACACAACATAGCAGCTTACTTCAAGGCCAGCAAGATAATTTCTCTCTCCAGAAATGATCCAGTCCTTCTTTTAAGAGTTTTAACTTGAGTAGGTAGGCCCACTAAGAAAACAAATCAATAAACCCCCCTTTTGACTCCAAACCAAAGATTGTGGTCTTCAGTTATATTCGTGAAGTGGTGATAGCCCATCATATTCATACATCTCACCCAAATGCCAGTTAAGTGAATTTACATAGAGCAAGAGAAGGAATCTTAGAGACCATCTTATAAATTTGCCTTCTACTTTTGTAAAGAAAAGTGATAGCTGGGACTCTGACAAGTAGTACATGTTTAGTATATGCTGGCTAGTTCCATGCGAAGTATTTAGCACAGTACGTAATAACTCTTGGTACAAACTCCCTGAAGAATATCTAGTATGATCAAGTTATTTCGGTCTCTCAGGAATGTTACAGAACGTAGTTTCCTTGTCAAAATACTTGATCCAGTAGCATTTGCTTTGTTATTAATCAATCATCAACATTCAACATCTTCTTTGACTTCCTGGCAATTCTGTATTTTTTGCTCCAGTGAAGCTCACTGTAGCAAATGAAATTCTATACCTGTAACCACAAACCAGTTTTAATTTCAAATGAAAATTCACATGTTGACTAATTGTACTGTAGCTTCTTGAGAAAAATTATATATTTTTAAATTTTATCTGGTCTAATAATAAGTAATTTTATAGAGAACAATTTATTAACATCAGGATAATTAAGTATTATCTTTATCTGGTCTTTGAAATGTGTGCTGGTTCAATTGACGATTCAACTGTGACCGAATGTCATATTCAGTGTCTCTCCTCCCTTGGCATTTGGTTAAACTAAAAAGTCAGTATAAAATCTGATTTTTAAAGTAAAATTTTTATCCAGTGGCTTAAAGATTAATTTATGAAGACTACCTTGGATTACTTGTATTTTAATCTCTTGGAAACCCAGTCCATACAGTGATGCAGTAGACGGGGATCAATTCTTGAGGAAACAGTCATTGCTTCTCCTTAGCCATCCACCATCTCTTTTCAATTTCTTACAAACTGTGGTACATTTGTTCAAACACTCTGTGAGTACAGTAATCTGTAGTTGTGTAAAAAAGGGCTGGCTATTTTGTGCTTATTTTATTATACTG
The DNA here is from genome assembly GCA_004026765.1 of Micronycteris hirsuta. NCBI lineage: Eukaryota > Metazoa > Chordata > Mammalia > Chiroptera > Phyllostomidae > Micronycteris > Micronycteris hirsuta. The sequence goes on along the minus strand of PVJI01004771.1, from coordinate 9,659 downwards.
AATTGAGATATTTTTCCTGGTTATAATTCTCTCTGTTGACCAAAAGAAAGAAGATCTTTTGATTACCAGAGAATTTACAGCCGCGTTAAGTCTAAATAGCTGCCCCACTTAAATCCATTTTACAAAAATATGGTTCTAATAGGAACTAAAGTTCATTAATGTCTGGATTTGTTAAAATTAAAAGCATAGTTAGGGTTCTGCACTTGGGAAAATTACATCAGTCGAATGGTCACTTTTAATAAAAACATAAAGCTGTAATGGAAATATATTTTCACTTAAAATTGTACTGTAGATAGTATGTTGTGTAAATCATTTTATTTCCCCTAGAAATTGTTTCCATTTATTCTCAGTAGTTAGAAGTGACTATATATGACACAGTAGCTTAATCTTTGTAACAGAAGTTCTCAATCACCCATTCGTAAGTCAAATTATGAGAACCTTTCAGTGTTTTCTTAATTGTATTATTTTTCCATTACCATTTATCCCCTTTATACCCTCTTCTACAACCACCCATTTCCTATGCCCTGCAGTTGCACGACTCAGTGCCAAAATCAAATCCACTATACACAAAGCTTTATTCTGACCTTTTTAAAATTTCTATTCTTGGTCTATTTAAAGCAATGAATTTTACTAGCATCTTATGTTGTCATTTAAGAATAAGATGCTTTCATTGAAAACAGACCTGCTTACCTCACATAATTCTGTGGGTGAGAGCAGTTGATTCTAAAATACGTGTGTAGAATTAGTGGGAAAGACTAACCAAAGTATTAGAAAACCACAGTTGTGTTCAATTCTTATCCAACTTACATTGCATATTGAGAATCAATCCTCTATGTGTGACTTGACAGTGATTTTAGTGCTAGCTTCAAGATCTAACATTCAGGTGGTTTAAACATCACTTTAATTTAGCTAAATAGGCATAAGTTGGATAAGGATTTCGTAACTTTTCAAATGAATTTATGCATAAGTTGACCGTAAACTAGTACATGTTGGCATTTGCTCATTCAATATTTATTCTCAGATACGTCAATGAATTTGCCACTCAGGCTTATTAGCATATGTCAGATTAATTTATGCTTTACTTAGAAAGTATTCTTTCACTTAACCTTTGAGAATATAACACAGACAAGATAAATAATTTTTGTTAATCAAGATTTTTTATTCCAAATCAACTATCAATGTATTTTTAATGCATCTATCACCTCACATGTTCATCTATGTGTGTATGAACATTTAAGTTCTATTGTCTTAGTAAATTTTAGTTATACAATACAGTGTTGGTAACTATAGTTACTATTTTATACATTAGACTTTATTTATCTTATAACTAAAAGTTTGTACCCTTTTATTAATCTCTTCCTATTCCATCCATTCCTCACTCCTACCTCCCCCCAACCCCCACCTTTGGCAACCACTTTTTTACTCTGTAATTTTAAGAGTTTAAGTTTTAATTTGTATTTCACACATAAAAGATACAATGTAATTTTCATTTCTGTGAAGATCACATGGAGGGTTATCAATGGGAAAAGGTAGAGGGAGCATCAGGAGTAGGAGGTGCAGAGAATAAGAAGCATAAATGATAGGCATAAAAGAGACAGGGGTAGTTTAAGAATAGTGAAGGAAATAGAGAAGCCAAAGAATTTATATTCACAACCCATGGACATGAACTAAGGGGGGGACTGCTGGAGGGTGGGGTTGTGTAGGATGGAGGGAGGATGATGAAGAGAAAAAAATTGGGACAACTGTAACAGCATAATCGATAAAATATACTTAAATAGATATAATGCAGTAGTTGTCTTTCTCTGTCTGGCTTATCTCACTAAGCATAATAATCTTACAGTCTATCAACCTTGCTGTGTTGGGAAAGATTTCCTTCTTTCTCCTGGCTGGAAAAATATTCCATTAATTGTTTATGTATACCTCCCATCTTTTTATGCATTCACCTGTTGATGACATTTAGATTGTTTCCATAAACTCGCTGGTATGAATAGTGTCCCAAAGGGCATGGCAGTGTAGATGTGATACTCAGTTTTCATTCATTTCCATTTTCACACAACCAGAAGTAGGATTGTTACATCTTATGTTAGCTTTCTATACTATTTTCATTAGTAGATGTACCGACTTATATTTCCACCAGCACTACACAAGAATTTTCTATACTCCACATTCTTGCCAACACTTGATATAGCTTATCTTTATGACAACAGATCTAAAAGGTATGAAATGATATCTCATTGCAGTTTTGATTTTCATTTCTCTGATGCTTAGTAATGTTGAACACTTTTTCAAGTATCTTTGGCCATTTGTATATCTTCTTTGGAAACATGTCTATTCAGTTGATACTCTGCCCAATTTTTAATCAGATTGTTCTTTTGCTATTGACATGTATGAGTTTTTTATATATTTTGAATATTAACCTCTCATCAAATATACAGTTTGTAAATATTTTCTCCTATTCAATAAGTTGCCCTTTTATTTTGTTAATGGTTTCATTCGCTGTGCAAATCTCTTTAGTCTGATGTAGTCTCACTTATTCATTTTTGCTTTTGTTGCCTTTGATTTTGGTGTCAAATTCCCCCCCAAAAAAATTATTGTCAAGACCAATGTCAAAGAGCGTCCTACTTGTTTTCTTCTAGGAGTTGTATGGTTTTAGAGCTTGTTTTCATGTCTTTAATCCATTTTGAGATAATTTTTTATGTATGGTATTCCACTTTCTTTCACTTTTTTGGGGGGAGGATTTCTATTGTGCCCGACACTATTCATTAAAGAGACTGTCCTTTCTGCATTGTATATTCTTTCTTTTTGTCCCATTATCCCCCCTTTATTCCCCTCTGCCCCACATACCACCCCCCACTTCCTCCCCTCTTTAGTCCTTGTCCATGGGTCATACACATAAGTTCTTTGGTTTCTATGTTTCCTATACTATTCTCAACCTCCCACTGTCTGTTTTCTACCTGCCATTTATGCTACTTATTTTCTGTACCTTTTCCCCCCCTCTCACCCTCCCACTCCCCTGTTGATGACTCTCCATGTCTTATATAAATCTCTTTAACATTTCATATAATAAAGGCCGGGTGATGATGAACTCCTTGATCTTGACCTTATCTGGGAAGCACTTTAACTGCCCTTCCATTCTAAATGAAAGTTTTGTTGGGTAGAGTAATCTTGGATGTAGGTCCTTGCCTTTCATGACTTGATATCCTTGACTCCTTTGTTATAAATTAATTGACCATATATAGGTGGACTTGTTCTCATCTATGTGTCTGTTTTTATTTAAATAACACACTGTTTTGATTATGATGACTTTGTAACATAGTTTGAAATTGGGAAATGTAATGCCTCTAGCTTTGACTTATTTTTCAAACTGCTTTGGTTATTCAGGTTCCATACAAGTTTTAGGATTGGTTCCACACAAATTTTAGGATTCTTTGTTCTACTTTTGTGAAAAATTCCACTGGGATTTTGATAGGGGTTGTATTGCATCTGTAGATTGCTTTGAGTGATATAAACACTTCAATAATATTCTTCCAATCTATCAGCACAGAATATCATTACATTTATTTGTGTCTTCTTCTGTTTCTTTGACTGATATCTTATAGTTTTCAGTGTACAAGTTTTTCACCTCCTCAGTTAAATCTATTTCTAGGTATTTTACGCTTTTGATGAAATTGTAAATGGGATTGTTGTCTTAATATCTCTTTCTGAGTGTTTGTTTTTAGTATATGTAATTACAAATGGTTTTTGTGTATTGATTTTTGTATCCTGCATTCTTACTGAATTCATGTATTAGTTCTGAATGTTTTGGTGTGGAGTTTTTAAGGATCTCTATTCTTAGTATTATGTCATCTACAAATAGTGACAGTTTTACCTCTTTTTTTTTCAAATTGGATGATTTTAATTTCTTTTCAACTTAATCTCTCTGGCCTTATAAGACATCTGATACCATGTTGAATCAAAGTGGTGAGAGTGGGTATCCTTGGTTTGTTTCTGATTTTATAGGAGGAAAAGCTTTCAGCTTTACCATTGAGTATAAAGCAATTAACATATAAAATCAGTATAAAATACTTATAAATATGGTAAATATTTATTCAACTGTAGCAATCATTTTAAATGTGAATGGTCTAAATATACTAATTAAAGGACAGAGATTGGTACAGTGGATAAAAATAATGTAAAACTATGTGATGTCTGAAAGAAACACACTTAAATATAGAGATTCAGATATGTTAAAAGCAAATGGATGGAGAAAGTGATACACCAACACTAATAAAAGAAAGTAGCTACGTAATTTTAAATTAACTGTTTAATCTTAGACAAAGGAAAGTTTAGTGCAAGAAAATTATAAAGAATAAGAAGTGCATTACATTATGGTAAAGTGGCAAGTTCTTCACAAAGACATAATAGTCCTAAATGTCTACAAAGTTAACCATATTTGTCAAAATATGAGGCAAAAAAAAATAAAACTGCAATGAGAAAGACATAATCCCACTATTAAAGTTTGTGACTTCTACCTCTTTCATTAATTGACAGATAGTATATTGAAAAATATGTATATGGTCTAAACATATAGGAATTAGTATACACATACTTTTTGGCTCTGACAGCTGAGAAAGCTTGGAAGCAAGGGAACCCCAGATTTGGCTTCTAACACCATTCTCCTGAGAGAGACAGCTCATTCTAAGACTGGGCATTTCAGAATTAGGTAGAAAACAAACACTGTTGAATTTGTCTTCTCACCTCCTCTACTGTTCTCTGTTTCAATGCTCCTTTTTGCCTACAGTTTCCAAATGCCCTTCATTGTATGTTCGCAATGCCAGTAGTTTTATTGATTAAAACAATTAGGCATTTTATCCAATCAAAAATTTAAATAATATATTAATATGTGAATACCTGGAAACATGAAATAAAATTCTAACTTACCTTAGGACCAAAAAAGTGATGATAGAATATGTGTTCAAGTGATTTGACCTATATTTTAAAATGCTTTCATATGTCTACAATTTAGGAATGAACCTTGTAAGTTCCAGATGAGGTTAATAAGATCACTAGAATTTATGGTCATATTTGCAAAATAACCCCCAAAACGTATTTAGACCAAATTTAATCTAAAAAATATTATTATTATATTACTAAATTGTGTTAGGATTATGCTAAATTATTTACTATTGTCTTATATTTCCAATTTAATAAAAACTTCTCCAGAATATTTATATGACCACTAAATTTTCCTCTGCACAATCACCTTAGTATTTTAAGCTCAATGCTTAGCCAAATGTTGAATGGGCTGTTGTCAATATGACTTATTTCCTTAGCAACCAAACTAGCTCTAGATATATATTTATTCACATGAACATCTTGTTTAAAAAATTAATTAAGGTACTGATCTCTGGACAAAGCTATGGATTATTAATAAACAAAGCTAAAGGTATTTTCAGTCCTTTCTCCCTCCACTTTGCCTCCCCAGTTTCTGTCTTTGTCTGTTTCTCTCCTTCTCTCTCTCTCTTCTTTTCTAAGCTACATTTACAAATACCAATAAATAGCTATTTATGGAGGCCCTGCTGCCTATAAAAATCAAACCAATTAAATCTTTTCACACAAGCACATTTTGTCAAATAACAGCATTCTGTATGAGAAATCAATGCATGGGTCAACAAATAATCATTGAATATCTAATAGAATTGGCTATAAATACATGAGGTTATTTTCCTTCTGATGATCTGAAAAGAAAGAGTAATTACTGAGGAGTCAGTCCTCCATTTATGGGCTGTAACTTTAACAGTTATAGAGCTGATAGCTTCTCAACAGGAAATATCACTAACTATGCTCGTGTTTCAAAGATGAATGCATATCTCTATCACTGTTTAATAGTGCTTAAGCCCGTTAATGCATGTAGTCTGGTGAAATGAAGCAGCCAGAAATACATTGAGTAGAAAAATAGTTTCACTTGATGTGTCTGTCTCAGAAATATAATCTATAGAATTCATTTGGTCATACCTTCAGTTAAAATTTCACAGATCAAATAGATAATTTAAAGGAGAACTGTATAATTCTCCAAGTGGATTGCCTTCTAAGGAAGCTTTTAATAGGATTCAAGAAACTTTAGTTAGTCTAGTGACTACAATCATTTTTTTCTTTTAACTTTTCAATCACTTGGTGCTTATACATATTTTTATCTTTTTCCTGTCACTTACTTAATGTGAAAAAATTCATTCTTCTGTATGTGTGGATGCTACCGGCATTCTATTGCTGCCTACACCACACACATTCAACTGTTTATCTCCAGAGATAGACATTTTACTTGGCATCCTCCTCCCTTTTTTTGCTTGAGCATCAGTGCCAATTTTTCTTTGGATATCCATTTATCCACAACATTTTGATCATGTGATCCAAGTGAGAGGGTCCACATCCCAGGATCCTGTTCTATGCATTAAGCCCTTAAATAACAGTCAATCATGTTTTTTTATAGGTAGCTAGTGGTTGATAATTATGAATATAACATAAGCCTGTCACATCAGAATTACTCTCAAAATTTTGCAGGGATTATAGAAAAAAAGAACTTACTTTTATGATAACTTTCTGTTTGGAGAAGTGGCAGCAATCTTACTCTTCTGACAGGACATAGATTTAGAGATGCTTGAGGACACAACTCAGTGCCTGGGAATCAAGCAAAATATAAGAATTAGTGTTGTTACTGTTAAATGATGTAAAACTGTAACAGGTTAGCTCCACCCAAGGCACTGGATGCAGGGGATACCCCAGTCCTGGGGAACCCTGATCCGCCAGAGCCCACACCTTGCCCTAGAACGGGGGATTGAGTCAGCCACCTTCTTCAAAGAGAGGGTCTGCCCCAGAAAGGAAGGGGTCACAGACAGTGCTGAGTCTGGTAGTGTGACAGGAAGTCTGGTAGTCTGGCACAGGAAGTGTCGGAGCAACCAAACAGCTGGCCCTTTGCAACAGGGAGGAGTTACAGAAATACTGCCTCAGGCAGCATCTCTAGCAGAGCAGCTAGCAGGAGGCGGGCCAGAGGGGCAGCTGGGGATTGAAACTAGGAACTGGTGCTTGATAGGCCACACCTTGGGGCCATTTGCTTTTAACACTGGCTGCACAGCACCTGCACAAACTGTGGTGGCTGGAAGCCCAGCACAGGATGACTGGAGACCTCTGCCCCCTTGCCTGGAAGAGGGGTAAAGATAAGGGCACACATTGGTTATAAAGGTGGACATTCCCACTGGCTTCCTGCATGCATGAGAGTTTGGTAAGAGTATTTTAAAAGCAGAAGACACACAAAAGTCAGGGCTTTTGCACTTTCTTGGACCCTGACTTGCTGGTCTTGCCTTCCTAGTTGAGGAGCTGTGTAGGAGCTCTTGCAGGAAGGCAGAGGCAGACCCTGCCTTGAGCTTTAGTCTCACAGGGTCAGAAGCCAGCTCCTGAAGGACAAGTCCCACACTGGGATGTCTGTGTCCAACTGGGAAGCTGCAACCCTTGCGAGGCATGGGACTTGGGTCCAGACTGCATCCACTCTCTCTCCCTGAGAGCAGTGCCTGGAGGGATGCTGATAGCATCCTGGGGACCAGCACTGGCCCTGGGGTGGTAGCAGCCTTGGGTGCCAGGGCTTTACAGATGGAGCTTTTCCTGCACAACCTCGGTTGAAAAGAGAACTGTGACAGGGCAATGGGGAGAGAGAGAGAGATACTGTTTTGCAAATGACATTGGCTTGAAATGTTTCTAGCCTTCTCAAACGGGCTTCCCTGTTAATAAAAACCTGTTTCTTTCCTCACAAATTGTTGTGGTATGTGTGTATACAGCAACCAATGGCCAGACCCCATGGTGCATGGTTACCAAACTATTTTCTTATTAGCCCTAAATTCAATAATGCCTGAAACCCGTTCTAATCTCATACTCTCTTATTACATAAACCAATGAAATCCCTTCATTCAAGCCATGTTAGGTTGTAAATTATTTCTCTTTCAAATTAAATAATAAACGATGTCCCCTTTACTGTGAAATGATTTGAGAAAGTGTAGATTTGTTTTGTAGATGCTGAAGGACTCTAGAACAGTAAAGCATTACCATCGTACTGTTAAATAAGCATTTGCTGTTAGTATTACTTGTCTCTTTTTAATACTATATTTTTAGATCATAAGCAGGACTTCTTCTGGATTCAAACATTTCTAAGTCCCCCTTGCATGAAATGTTCTTATAAATGATAATGGCATTTTATTCTCCTGTTTGAATGTAATAATAAAAATTTTGTAGATATGAAAACTTAAAGATCAGAAAAACTCTGTTGCTTGCTCAAAGCCTCACTATTAGTATATGGTAGAATTAAGTATCAAATACCAGTCACACATTGAAATTAATTACTTTAACCCACAAATGCCCATTAGGATACCTGGTCATCCAATTTTGACCCTTGCAATTGACCACCTGCCTAAGGAGTGCATCGTGGAATAGGACTGCACACATAGCTTTAGTGGTCAGCCCGGACTTTCACCAAAAGCCAAGACTGGCACTCCTCTCCAACTTTGAGTTCTGTCGTTGAGTCTGAGCTTATTGATATAAATTCTGGTCCCTCGGCAGTTGCCTCAACTGATGTCGGTCCACTGTTCATATGCCTGGAAATGTTTCAAAGAGCATTTTCACACCTACATTATTTTAAATTCATGATTGTGAATAACTTTTGAAATAAATCCTTTTCCTTTGGCTTGATTCAGAAAATCTGCAATTCAGAATAACCAAGGATGTAAAAGATCTGTACTCAGAAAATTATAAGACACTGATGAAACTGAAGAGCATACAAATAAGCGGAAGCACATATTGTGTTCATGGATAGGAAGAATTAACATCATTAAAATGCCCATACTCCCCATAGCAATCTATCGATTCAACACAATTCCTATCAAGATTCCAATGACATATTTCACAGAACTAGAACAAGTATTTAAAAAAGGTACATGGAAACACAAAAGGCCATTCTTAGCGACACCAATCCTGAGAAAGAAGAATAGAATTGGAGGAATCGTACACTATACTGCAGGGTCTAGCGATCAAAACAGCCTGGGACTGGCACATGAAAGGACACGTAGATCAACGGAACAGGATACAGCGCCTAGAAATAAACCTACACCTTTAAAGTCAATTAGTATTTGACAGAGGAAGCAAGCACATGCAACAGGCTAAAGATAGTTTACTCAATAAATGGTATTGGGAAAATTAGACAGATACATGCATGCAGAAAAATGAAACTAGACCACCTTCTTATACCACACACAAGGATAAATTCAAAATGGCTTAAAGATTTAAATGTTAGGCCTGAAACCATAAAAATCATAGAAGAAAACATAAGCAGTAAAATCTCAGATATTGCTCATAGCAATATTTTATCTGATATACTGTATTTTGCCATGTATAATGTGCAGCTTTTTGTCCAAAAATTTGAGGGAAAAATAAGTATGCACATTATACAAGGGTGATACTGATTCCATAACTATATAAATGTTTTAAATTGTTTTATTTATGCCTGTGCATTAAAAGTGTAATTCTACAAAGCAATAATAATATCTGTATGCAAAATAATACCCTGGAATACAATAATCAGTTTTGTTTCTAAATACAAATAAATAATTGAATTAAAAAATTAAAATGAAAGTTCTTTTTCC
>PVJI01004770.1:0-104384 GCA_004026765.1 Micronycteris hirsuta | reverse complement strand
GGGCCAGGCGGAGGGGCCAGCACAGGCAAGGGCCCCGAGTGCAGCGTGAGCTCAGCACGCTCCAGTTCGGGGTGACCAGGCCACGAGCTCCGGTCTCACCCTGCCGGGCTCTGCGAGCCAGCCAGGAAGCCTGGGATTCAGAGAGGCAGAAGCTGATGAACAGTTTCAAAGAGAATAAGAAGCACAGAGGGCTTGACTATGAAGCTCATGCTTCTGGAAACTTCAAGGCCCCAAAAGAAACTTGGGCAATGTGTTCACATGCTCACATGTTTTTGTAAAATTCAACAGATGTGTTTTTTATGTATTCTTTTTATTTAAAAGCCCCTCAAATTGTGTAAGCACCATGAACCCAGATCTGCCTCCGGATGATGAGATCGGATTTGGTTGTCAGAAGGGGTTCCAAGCACAGGATACACAGCACCAAGGAGAACCCCTATGTAAACTACAGACTTCGAGTGATTACGATGTGTCAGTGAAGGTTCATCAGTTGTGACAAAGGCACCCCGCTGGTGGGGGAAGCTGATGATGGGTAGGGCAGAGAAATCGCGTCCCTTCTGCTCAGTTTCACTGTGAACCTAAAGCTTCTCTAAAAACTAGTCTTTAAAACAAGACTTGCAATGGGAAGGAGCTCCTGGGCTAAGTGAGGGAGACGGAGGAGGTCCGCTTTCAGAGAGGAGGGTCTTGCCCACTTCTGCAGACATACAGTAGGCTCTTGGCCTGCACGGGCGTTCTGGAGGAGCTTGCTGATGGGGGGAGAGCTGCCCTTTGGGACGAGCATTCTCAGCCTCTCGCTGAGGAGGGCACTGAAGGCCAAGGGCGCTTCCAAGAGAGAAGAAAGGTTCCCAGCCCACCCAGCCCCAACGCAGCTCTTGGCCGATGACCGTGCCATCTCCCAGGCCCACACCTGACCCCAGGGGACGGGGCAGCTGCAGGGAGCTGGTGACAGAGCCCGGCCTGGGAAGACCAATAGCATCTAGTATTCAGTCTGACATCATCTGGCTACAGTTCCCAGAGACTAAAATTAGGCAGAGAAAATTTAGGATGTTGCTTCAGAGTTCCAAAAAAAACAGGGGCGAAGGCCAGAAAATGGATCATAAAAGAATTTTTGTGACTCAGTCCCAGCTAGGGAAAACAGGCATGAGCCCCACTCGTGAGAAGAGGCCGAGGACTCTTTCATCCGCTCACTAGAAAGGGAGACCCAAGCTCCCTGCCTAACGCGCTCCCACTGGGGGTTTTCCAGCTCAGCACTGCGGGGACAAGCCAGAGAGCAGCCTGGTCCGTCCAAGGTCAGCTGCAAGCTGGCTGGGCTCTGTCTTGAGCCCACTTTCTCAGTGTACTGCTCGCTCCCCAGGAACATTTGGTTTCTTCCCCACTTATAAGGGGTGAGGGGGTCATGAAGGGCCTGCTTCTCCATCAGAATTAAGCGTATTTTCCCCCAAGAATCAGCTGAAAAAGGTCTGGGCCACTCTGATGGGCAGGCAGGGGCCTGAGATTTTGAAGTGACCCCCACCCCATGTGAAATGGGACTCAAAAAGGATTCAGGGTCTCTCCTTGTTCTCCCACTGGAGCTGAAAACCCTTAGGTGCAGGTTTTTTAATGAGAGATCAGGCAACCTCTCCCTCTGCCCACCTTCCCCTCAAGAGATTCACAGTCTCTGAGCCCTTGGAAACTGTAAGCAATGGTATCTGTGCCTGGGCACGTTTTAGAAGAAACTGTCCAAAGCTTTATCCAATTCTCCGAGTGGGGAGTCCATGACACCCTACCTGTTGAAACCACTGCCCCGACCTGTCCAGTTCAACCCCTCCTCTCACAGGTGAGAAACGAAGGGGGAAGGTTCGGATGCCGGCTCATGCATGCAGCGCGGCCGGTCAGGAACAGGTGGCAATGACTGAATGTCAACTGTGATTGAAAAGTAAAATGAAAAAAACAAAACTATCACACACATACACAAAAGAACAGGCGGAAAGATGGGTAAGCCAGCGCCCACCACCTGTTCTGTGGGCCATTCTATCTCCCTCACACGGCTTTGGGGAGAATTCCAGGAGTGAGTGGGCATGAATCCCAGACCCGTGCCCACGTGGAGTCAGGCCCAGAGTCAGCAGGTGCTCTATACAGATATGAGTTTTCTTCCTTAAAAGAAAGGAACAGGACAGCTCACCACCAGGCACTGCTGAGAGCGACGGAGGTGTGGGGTGGGCACCGGTGAGGGCTCAAACTTTCCGACATCTTCAGGACCGCCGTGTTCTCAGCACACCCCCGCCTCCCAGCAAAGCTGTAATCTGGCAGCATAGCAGAGACCTGGGTCTCATTTGGGGATTTCATTTCCAACTTATTTGGGCAAATTCTTTCAGAGTTGCAGTATAAATAAACAGGGAGGTGTGTGGAAGACTAGTATGGCCCCCAGAACAGTAGATTGAAAGTCCAACTCCAAAGCAAAATCTGCGGGAGAAAGAGCTGCCAGAGACCCTGAAGATTTTCAGTAGCTAAACCGACGGGAAAGGGAAGCGTGCTCTCTGCGGAAGCCAGAGGGATCAACAAGAAGTGAGGGCAAGGCAGGGGCAGTCCCCAGCCCAGAGCAGCAGAGCCAACTCAGAACTGGCCCACCCGAGACACATACAATTCAGAACGCAGCCTCAGCAGTGAGCAAACCCACAGTTTCACTCCACAGAGGAAATGGAGGCTCGGAGAGAGTAAGGCCCATCCCACAGCACGCATGGAAGGTGGGGGAGCCAGGGAAAGAGCCAAACTCTGATAGAATAGAACTGTATGCCTATGGCTGACTAATTTCCAACAACATGGGATAATCATTCAACAGGGAAAGGAAAGTCTCTTCAACAAATGGTTCTGGGAACACTGGGTATCACATGGGAAAGAATGACATCAGACCCCTACCTCACACTATATACAAAATTGAACTTGAAATGGACCAACAACCTAAATATAAAAGCTAAAACCATAAAACTTTTAGAAGAAAACACACAGCAAGTCTTCATGATTTTGGATTTGGCAATGAATTCTTAGATATGACACCAAGCAACGAAAGAAAAAAATAGATAAATTGGACTATATCAAAATTTAAAACTTTCGTGCTTCAGAGGACATTATAAAGAAAGTGGAAAGACAATCTACAGTATGGGAGAACCTATCTGCAAATCATATATTTGAAAAGGATCTGGTGTCCAGAATATATAACTCAACAACAAAAAGATTAAAAAAAAAACCAACAATTTATTTTTTATTGTTTTAGTGATTCTGCTATTACAGTTTTCCCCCCTTTGCCTCCCTCCACCCAGCAACCCCACTCCCTCAGGCAATCCCCCCACCATTGTGCATGACCATGGGTCATGCATTTGGTTCTTTGGCTACTCCATTTTCTGTACTGTACTTTACATCCCCATGGCTAGTCTGTACCTACCTATTTGTACTTCTTAATCCACTCACCTCTTCATGCATCCTCCCCCATCCCCTCCCACCTGGCAAAATGTTCTCTGTATCCATGATTCTGCCCCCATTTTTCTTGTTTGCCTAGTTTGTTTTTTAGATTCAATTTTTGATAGCTATGTATTTGTTGCCATTTTATTGTTCATAGTTTTGACCTTCTTTTTCTTAAATAAGTGCCTTCAACATTTCTTATAATAATGGTTTGGTAAGGATGAGCTCCTTTAGTTTTTTTTTATCTGAGAAGCTCTTTATCTGTCCTTCGATTCTAAATGATAGCTTTGCTGGGTAGAGCAATGTTGGCTGCAGGTCCCTGCTTTTCATGACTTTGAATATTTCTTTCTAATCCCTTCTAGCCTGCAAAGTTTCTTTTGAAAAATCAGCTGATAGTCTTATGGGAACTCCCCAGTAGGTAACTAACTGCTTTTCTCTTGCTGCTTTTAAGATTATCTCTTTATCTTTAACCTTTGGCATTTTAACTATGCTGTGTCTTGGAATGGGCCTCTTTGCATCCATCTTGTTTGGGACTCTCTGTGCTTCCTGGACTTGTATGTCTACTTCCTTCACCAAATTAGGGAAGTTTCCTTTCATTATTTTTTCAAGTAGATTTCCAATTTCTTACTCTTTCTCTTCTCCTTCTGGCACCCCTGTGATGTGAATGTCAGAACACTTAAAGTTGTCCCAGAGGTTGCTTACGTTGTCCTTGTTTTTATGGATTCTTTTTTCTTTTTGTTGTTCTGATTGGTGACAACCCAATTGAAAAATGGAACAAAAGGCCTGACTGGACAGTTTTCCTAAGATGATATACAAAGGGCCAAAAAGCACATGAAAAGATGCTGAACATCATTAGTTATTAGGGAAATATAAGTCAAAACCATAATGAGCTACCACTTCACACCCACTATGAGAGTTAATAATTAAAAAAATTTTAGCCCTGGCTGGTGTAGCTCAGTGGATTGAGCGCGGGCTGGGAACCGGAGGGTCCCAGTTCGATTCCCCGTCAGGGCACATGCCTGGGTTGTGGGCTGGGTCCCCAGTGAGGGCCATGTGAGAGGCAACCATACATTGCTGTTTCTTTCCCTCTCTGTCTCCCTCCCTTCCCCTCTCTCTAAAATAAATAAATAAAATCTTTAAAAATGTATAAAAAAATTTTTTTAAACAGAAAATAACAACTGTTGGTGAGGATATGGAGAAATTGGAACCTTTGTACATTACTGGTAGGAATAAAAAAAATGGCTCAGTTGTAATGGAAAACTGTTCAGTGGTTATTCAAAAAGTTAAACATAGAATTACCATATGACCTAGCCATTCTACATTCAGACATATACCCACAAGAACTGAAAGCGAGTATTCAAACGACTACATACACACACATGTTCACCATTCACAGCAGCATCCTCACCACAGCCAAAAGGCAGGAAAAGCGCAAATGCCCATCAACAGATGAATGGATAAACAACGTATAGAATATTATTCAGCCATAAAAAGGAACAAAGTACTGATATATGCTACACACAACATGGATGAACCTCCAAAACATTATGCTAAGTAAAAGAAGCCAGACACCAAAGGTAACATATTGTGTGATTCTGTTTATACGTCGTACCATAACAGGTAAATCCACAGAGACAGAATGTTGATTGGTGGTTGCCAGAGGCTGAGGGGAGGAGAGAAGGGGGAGAAACTACTTAATTGGTTATGAGGTTGTACTTTATTTTTTAAAGATTTTTATGGATTTCTAGAAAGAGAGGAAGGGAAGGAGAAAGAGAAGGAGAGAAACATCAATGTGTGGTTGCCTCCTGTGAGCCCCCTACTGGGGACCTGGCCCACAACCCAGACATGTGCCCTGAGTGGGAATCGAACTGGAGACCCTTTGGTTCACAGGCCAGCACTCAATCCACAGAGCCACACCAGCCAGGGCATGAGGCTGTACTTTAAAGTGATGGAAATAGTTCGGAATCAGAGAGAGGTGGTGGCTGCACAACATTATGAATGTTCTAGAGACCACCGAAGTGTTCATTTTAAAACAGCTAATTTTATGCTACATCATTTTTACCTCAATAAATTATTTCAGAAATAAGTAAATAAACCAAAGGATATGCTTCCTGAAGTTGGATGGGCCTCCCAGTCCTTCTTGGAGTCCTGAACCAATGAGTCTTCTCCTAGTGCCCCATGGACAGCTCACGCCAGTCTTCCCTGGAGCTGAGCTATAGAAGGACGTGTCCGATCTGACTGACATTTGGGGCTTTGCTCTGCTGCACGGACCCTGCCTCAGGAATGATAGACAAAGTTATGCCCCAATAGGGAATGGTCTTGGTCTGAAAAGGTACAACTTCCAGTTCGAAATGTAAATCCCTCAGTCCCAGGCTTTTGTCTCCTTTCAAAAAGGTAACTGCCCAGTTCACTGGAGACTTCCTGCCCTGCCTGTCTTGGGATCCAATTCACCCATCCTTTCTCACCAGCTGCCTGCAAGCCCCAGGCAGGTGTGATAGTAGCATGATGAAGCTGAGGCTCAGGGAAGTTGACAACTCTCCCAGGACCACACAGCAGGTGGCACAGCCTGGACGGAGTGGACGGAGCCCAGGCTGGCGTGATGCTCCATGCCTACTTCACTTCCTGCCTCCCAGGGTGCCATCGCACTGCCCCACAGAACAACCATGATGCCAGACACAGACGCAGAGGGCAAAGCCCTGGGCACCACCCTTCCCATGGCCCTTGACCCTTTCCCATTCTCTGCCCCTGGGGCTCCCAACCCTGCCACACGCCGCAGCATTCCAGTCCTTAGGACGCCAGGGCCAGAGCCAGCAGCCCTCAGACCAGCAGCTGCCCCACCTCTTCCCCTCAGGGACCAGATACACCCCTGCAGTCAGCCCAGGCTCCACCCCTGATCTGCCTGTTCTGACCTAGGGATCTTGAGCAAGTTCTTTAACCCAAGGGCCTCAGTGTCTGCTTCCATAAAATGGGACCATGACCAAGGCTGCTGTTGGCTGTGCTGAGGAGACACACAGGAGCTTGCCCTAGTGGTCAGTCAGTGTTAGTTGTTGCTACGCACTTTTCCCCTCTGGCCCCCTTTTATAAAAGGGCTTCCCTCCTAAATAAATGGCATTTACTAAGGAATGTATAATTTATTTTACCATTTTGCACTGAGATCTCTTATATAGAATGGTTACCTTGCTTACAATCAGCATTAAAAAGCCAATGGTCAAAATGAGTGGAGGTGATTTTCACAATAAGCTTTAGGAAGTTCCTACTCTGAGGCGAGCATTAGGCTAGGGCCTGAAGATTCAGACCCGAGTACCACCTCACTCCTGCTGGCAAGAGTGTGCCGTCCAGAGACACCAGGTCTCTGTTAGACCTGTGCCGGAGGGCTGCCCAGAAACGAGGGGACCTAGAGGAGGAGAGAAGCAGGCCCGTCGGGCCTGGTCAGGAAAGGCTCTCTGGCTCTCGAGGTGTGGCGAGAAGCTGGCCAAGCAAAGAACAGGCAGACCAGGGTGGGACAGGTTTCTCAGCATCAAGAATAAAGGAGATGAGAGACAGTAATAATAAAAGGAAAATACTAATATAGTACTTTCAATGTGTCAAGCTCTATTTTGACATTTTCCAAATATTAACTCATTTAAACCTCGACAAACCAGTGAGAAAGTTCTTACTATTATCCCCATTTTACAGATGAAGAAACTGATTGGACACAAAGGTTAAGGATCTTTATAGCAGGCATGTGGTAGAGCTGGGGTCTGTCTCCTAAGTCCACACCCTTAACCACCATGGTAGGGCGCTGTTTAGAGCCTCAAACACCTTAATATCTCGGAGGGTAAGATGTGAGTGGATAAAGGGGGCTGGAGATATAAGGGTCCTCAGGATCTCCCCTGTCACCGAGATGTTTGGATTCAGAACACTGTACACGCACAACCTTAGGGGGCGCCAGCCCTGCACAGTCATCATTGATTTGTATGTTTATTATAATCATTTTCCAGCAGATGGCAGTCAAGCACCTTAAGGAAGGGGCACTTTTTCCTAATCTGCAAAAAGACACGGTACAGACTAGTGGCGGTGTTGCTTGGCTTAAATCCAGAAGGGTCTCAAACAAGGAAGGGGATGTTTAATTTCCATCTTGGACTGGAAGCAGCTGGGGCGGTCCAGGTACTGGGCGGGCAAGATCTAACCTAAGAAATGGTCAGGGGCCAGAGAAGAAGGGATGGGGTCAAGGGCTGTGTGCACAGACAGGAGAATCCACGGGACGGGGATTCCTGGAGCTGGGGCTACAAGGAGAGCAAAGAGCTGGGGCTTTGAGGTTTCTGGACTCAACAGCCAATAGATGGAGTGATGCTCATCGCCAAGCACAGAAAATCGGAAATGGTTCTAGGGAGCAGGGATGAGTTGGCTTTTGGACGTGTTGGGGGTGAGGGGACTGTGGGAATCCAAGAGGGACGTCTGGAGGGTGGTTAGAAGGGCAGGAATGAATCTCAGCTCGTGGGCTACGGATTCCAGATGCTCAGCACTCTACCGAGAACACCACAGTGGTGCAAAGCCTCTTGCAGAGCCATAGTGAAAAGCCTGGGCGGGAGCGGTATCTTCCTGCGTTCTCAGAGCAAGTCGAGGGGAAGCCAGGAGGCGCTTCCATCCCACCACAGTGGGATCCTGAGTGACCACCTGCCTCCTGAGCCACGGGGGCTGCGGATCCCACTTACTAATGAGGAGTTTGTGTTTCTGAAAACACATGGAGTTCTGTCGTCCCGGGAACACGGCAGCTGGGCGAAGGGAAAAGAGAGATCCAGGGTCCCACGGTCTGGATGCAGTAGACCCAGGCTGGTGCTGAGGACCCACCTCCAGGTTCTAGAGCAGCCGTTCAGCCCACCCATGGTCTCGGGGCCCCTTCTCAGCTCCTTCGAGCCGGAGCTGCTGCCCGAGGGGCCAGGCAGGCAGGTCTGGCCGGGGATTCGTTTGGTTTCTGCTAAGAGGCCCCCACCAGCTCTTTGATTAGCAGCCAAGACATGCTTCTTTCCAAGTCAAAAATAAAATAAAATAAAGCATGTTACAAAGTGATTCCCTCTCCTGCAGCTCATTTTAATGTGGTTTTCAGCATTGGTTTATTGCGAACAGCCCTGCACACAGAAAACATGTGCTTGCAATATGCCCGTCACAGTCGGGATTCCAGGAGGCCGCCCGGCTGCAGCAATCAAGACGAGCAGGAAGGAAGTGAAAGGCATGTCTTTGAGGATCAGGTAATTGGTGACTCTCAAATATTTGTCCTGAAGGCTCTGAATGGGTCTGTTTTTACCGTATTCTTTCCCTCTACAAAACCAAGGCTTTCTCCAGTCAGACAGAGGGAAGGGGAAAGGACAGGGTGGGAGAATCCAAAGGCTGGGGCACGGTGGGGGACCCGGGACAGGCGACAGCGGGGTGTATGGCTTCTCCTGTCTTAGGGTTATGGGAAATAGAGCAAGGCGGGGCGGGGAGAGGTCTCCAACAGGTGACCGGAGTCGAGGGTCTAGCCTGTAACAGCATTCCACATTACCTTCCGCAAGTGCCTGTTTGTCCCTGGGCCACCGATCCTCGGCTTCCCAACCGTGAGAGAGGGTGTTTGGCCTGGAGGTTGAAGGGCGGCTTCTCTGGTTTCTCTTGGGTGGGGACAGCGGGCAGGGCTGGGGAGTGGCCCAAGCCCCAGCTGGATCCCGCAGGGTCCTTGCAGCGACACAGAGTGGAGGGTGCCGTAACCATTATCGAGTCCACCCCGATGCACTATTTGACTCTGCCTCAACGTCCCCCTCCGACAAGATCACTGCCTCTCTGAGCCTGCCTCCCAGTCAGACCCACAGTCCCTTGGCCCAGGTGTGCCTGCGGGTCCTTCTTGAGGGACCCAGGCCCCCTTCCCCACCCATGACAGCTCCTCAGATGTCCGGGGAGCATGGACAAACCTCCCTTAGATCCATGTCCTTGGCCCAATATCCCCAGTCTGCACCTTCTACCCACAGGCTCCAGTGTCCAGGCCTGACCACCATGGGCAGGCTGGCGTGGGCAAGGCCAGTCCAGCTAACCGCCCCCCAATGGGGCTGAAAGAGGGAGGAAGGGCAGAGAAGGACATTCCTTGAGCACCTGTGATGGCCTGGCATGCTTCTCTCCTGTGTTCTGCCATTCCCTCACCGGCGGTACTGTTTACCGGCGGCTCACTGCCCAGAGTCGGATAACTTGCAGGGAACACTCAGAAGTGCGGGGAAGGGGGAGCCCGGTGGGTTAGGGCCTGGGTCCAAGTCCAGCCTCATCTCTATTCAGCCGTGTGACCCCAGGCAAGTCACTTAACTTCTCTGAGCCTCAGTTTCTTCACCTGCAAAGTGGGGGTAATAATAGCACCCACTTCCTCGGGCTGTGGTGAGATCTGATTCACATATAGCACCTGTCACAGTGCTGGACACGGAGTGACACAGTGCAGTGCTGGCACATCATGTGACCTGGCTCCATCACACAAGGGACCTCTTTCAGGGGGGAGGCCAAAGGTTACATCTACTTCTCTGAGAGATGCCGAAACCCTGTGGTCTCCAGAAGACTTCGCCCAGGACAGAAGACTCTGAGCCCTGCGCCCACCCCCACCCCCCCGCCCCCCGTCCGTCCGCCTGGCCTCACACAGCCCACAGGAGAGGCTCGGCCCGGGGCGTGAGCTCTGATCACAGACCTGCTCTTCCTCTCTGTCCACCTTCCTTTCATTTTATGGATGCCTTGCCCCAACTTACCAGAACTTTCTGAGGCCTGGCGTCCAGGGAGTTCCACTTGCCATAGATGCCAAAGAAGCTTCAGGGCGGGACACAAATGAAATGAAAAGCAAACAGCACAGTGTGCAGTTTGCTCTAACCCTCCCAGTCTCGAGGCCATTCTGAACAGTGAGGAAAGACAGGCACGCGCACGCACACATACACACAGTGTGCAGAGGGCGGACAGCGGACGAGTCCCCACTGGAGTCACAGAATGTAGATAATCAAGAACCCAGGCTCTGGCGCTTGGGCAAGTGACTAGCCTCTGAGCTGGGGGGCCTCATGTGTATAAGGAATGAGTTAAAACGTCAGAAAAACCCTCCTATCCTGCCAGCCTCTGGGGCTCTGGAGAAGCACCAGCGAGGCAGCCGCGGGCAGATGTTCGAGAAGCACAGACCTCAGCACACATGCCCGTTCTCAGCCGCGGCGGCGGAGTCACCCCTACAGACGGCGATGCTGGAGCGTCAGGAGGGAAGAGGAGCATGGTGGAAATCCCCAAACAGGAGCAGCACGGCGGAGGGGGAGGGCGCTGGTTCACACGGGGATAGTGGGCTCAGGGGAACAGGGACGCTGGGGTCCACAGGAGACAGGCGCAGGGGTTCCACGTAGGGCTGCCTCCCTGTGACCTGGGCCCGCCACAGAGAGAAAGGGCCAGCTGGTACATTACACACGGTCCCTCCCCAGGCATCACTGTAAGTACTGAACAAAAGTAAAACACCTTTGCTACTCCAAGTGGGGTCCACAAACCAGCAGCCGCAAAATCTCCTGGAAGTCTCTTAGAAATGCAGACTTTCAGGCCTGGTCACCCCGCCTGTCCCGATCTGCCCTGCGACGGGACCCAGGGGGTTCCTGTGCACAAGGCGGCTCGAGGAGCACAAACGCGGTCGGCGCACGGACGCCGCACAGGGCCCGGCCCCTCAGCGGAGGTGTGCCCTGCCGACAACTTGGGCTGCCCTAGGAGGGGAGGGTGCCCGCCCCAGAAGTACCCAGGAAGCAGATGGATGGCCACTTGGTGGGCATGCCAAGGGGAGGGTGGCCCCCCAAGAATACACGCGCAGAGGCCTCCAAGGATCACGTCGGGCAGGGGGCCCTCAGTCAAGCCGCCCCTGAGGCGGTAGCTGTAGGACTGGGATTGTGGGGCTCCAGCTCAACTCCACCCAAGCCCCGTCTCCTACCCGGCAGCCGCCAGTCCCTTAGAAGTGTTTCCACTTCTGAAGGAGTTTCTGCATGGGGCCCAGTTGGTATGGCATGCCCAGTCCCCTCTCTGAACCTCAGTTTGTCCACTTAAACAAAAAGGGGGTCGGGCCGATGCCCTCAAAGGCTTGTGCAGCAGTGATATATATCCTGTGTGTGTTGTTCGAGAGAGCTGCCTTGAACTAAGATTGCAGAACCATACAAACACACAGCCCCTCATGTACATTCAGCCCCTGAGCACATGTCCTATGTTCACATACACCAAGCACACATACACTATGCACACACAGCCCATGCCGGCATAGACAGTCTTTGCTTGCACAGCTCATGCTCACACCCATCCCAACCACACTCACAGCGCGTACACAGTCCACACTTGCACACAAGGCACATATACATGCCTGGCTCATGCACACACCAACACACACACACATGTTCCTGTGGACCAGGCCCTGTGCTGGGCACTGTGGGGATGAACCCAGGGACCATCACACCCGCATGGAGCACGCAGCAGAGTGGAAGACCCGTGCCTGGGACAGAAACGACAAGCGGAAGCATGAGGGCCAAAATCAGTGGCAGCTCCCGGAGAGTCTGGCTGCCTTCTAGACAGACCAGGGAAGGTGTCCTGAAGAGGTGCCCGGTGAGTCAGGAAGGAAGAGTGAAAATTGCTGGATGCGAAGAGATGAGCCATCTCCAAGGGGCATCGACTCTGCGCTCACAGCCCTCCTGGCCTCACCCCATGGCCACACCAGAGGCAGGGAGCCCCTGCAGACCCCCAGGGCGGCAGTGGGGGCTGGAGCGGGGTTGGTGGTGGATCTGTGCAGGTCTTCCGGCCAACAGCCCTCACAGCCACCAACCCAGTTCCTCCCTAATCCCGCAGGCGCATTTCAGTTGGCAGATACCTAAGTGATATTTAATGGCCTCGTTTAGATAATCAGGGCAATTTTCTTTTTAATAAGAATGAAAATAAAACACCTCCGGATATGAAGCTCAATTCCTGAGCCTTGCAGTAAGAATCTGGTTCTGATGAAGCTGATGGCCTCGCCCCAGAGGCCTGGCTCCGTCCTGTAGCCAACGCTCCTGGACCAGTATGTGGAGGTGGTCAGCTCACCTGAGTGATGGTAGGGAGGGACCAAAGACACACCCACAGGGGACGCCCTGGGTGTCTGTGATCACAGCGTTTGCTGTCAAAAGACCCCCTTCCTCCCGAGATCACAGATCTCCTCATAAGGCCAGGTGCGACAGGCTCCTTGGGCTTATCACAACCTGGAAGAGATGCCATCAGCCCATCAGGCCCGTTTTCATGCCAACTGGGCCACCTTTCTATGTGGTTTCTGGAACCCTGGTACCCAAGCTCTGAGAACGTTGGCCCGTGGGCAATTTTACAACCCTTCCTCAAACATGCTAACTCCCGCCCTGGCTGGTGTAGCTCAGTGGTTGAGCGCTGGCCTGCGAATCGAAGGGTCACTGGTTTGATTCCCTGTCTAGGGCACATTCCTGGTTGTGGGCCAGGTCCCCAGTAGTGGGTGCACGAGAGGCAACCACACACTGATGTTTCTCTCTCTCTCTTTCTCCTTCTCTTCCCCACTCTAAAAAATAAATAAATAAAACATGCTAGCTCCCAATGGAGTCCTGAGTTCCACAGGGTCTCAAGGCTACCCACAGGCAGGAACGCTTCCTGCAAAATGAACTTTGGAAAGAGGCACATCTTTGTTCTCACCTGCCCACTAGGATCAAGGCAGAAAATCCTGGAGGGTAAACAAGCACCTGATCACAACTGCCCACTTGTAATCTGTGTAGCCTTTAACAAATTACTCGGTCTCTCTGAGCCTCAGTTTTGTCATCTATAAATGGGGATAATGAGAGCAATATTATGTAATATTATACATTACTATGCTATATATTACATATTATAGTATTATGAACATAATGCAATATAGACTGCAATAATAGAGTCTGGTTCGTGGCATGGGGAGGACTCCGGGAGGGAATGCCTGCACAGTGCTTTGCACAGTGCCCGGCAGAGAGTGTTCACTAGTTTTTGTGGTATTGTTTCCACTGTGAATCAGGACGTTCAACTGGAAGTTTCCACCGGAGCACCAAGTTGTCAAATACAAAGCAAATTCAGAAACAAACCATTGTGCAGAAAGTTCGAAGCAGATGACCAAGAACCTCTTAGCCAGCTCACCCTCGTCGAAGTACAAAAGAGTTCATTTGGAGAGGAAGAGGTGTGCTGGACAGCAGTGCCTCACAAGTGCCTGCCTCTCACCTCCCAGGGTCTGGTGAGCGGGTTTCAATGGGGCCGCTGGTTGGGCCACTCGTAGAGCTTAATGGGAGTTCCTTGCAACCACAGGACACTGAGGCTGTCAGGCGACCCTTGTCCTGGAAAGCTAGAAGGTGAGAGGTTGGCTGGCTGGCTGCTGTGATAGCTGAACCAGCCATTGCAGGTCAGTCTGCACGCTCAGCTTTCCCGAGCAGAGACTGCGTGGCTGTTCTCCTGGACCAGATATGGGCCATGCACACAGTGGGCTGGCCAGGACATCAGCTCAGCTCCCCTCCGTCTCAGTGAACAGGACTCAGCAGGAGAAGTTGAAGGTGGTCTTGGAATTCCTGGACATTGAGCTGCCAGAAAGAAGTGCATTTGTCCAGTTGATTGGGATGGAAGGTGTCCCTTCAAAGAGAAAGGTAGCTCTAAGCGTGGCAGCCCCGAGAGAAGCCATTAATGAGTGTTGGACAAGTAGCAACTTGCCTACTCCTCTGGCCTCACCCCGGCCCTGCACCCCTGCTCCACCCCCGGAGAGATGGGTGGGGCAGGTGGAGTGGCAATGAGACAGAAAGTGGGAACATCCACCTCACCCTCAGCGGCCAGCCCACGGCAGCCCCAACTGGGGAAGGGGGCGGATTTCATTTTAAATCAAGTCTAGAACTTTGATTGTGACATGAAATCAGACATTTCTGGTTAATAAACTAAGATTGAGTTTGTGACTTATACTGACTGTGAAATGACCAGAAAAGTCATGAGGGACCCAGTTCCTGCTCAAGAGTGGGGGTAGAACTCCCCCCTTGAATAAATGTTAAAGAAAGCACTGGAGACAATAATAAAGGTGCTTCCTGACCACACCCACTAGTCCCACTCCTCACATACCAGCGAGCATCTGCCCTTGAGAAGGGCACGTTCATTGCCCGCTTCCCCACCCCCTTTCCCATCTTCAGGTAACAACCCCCTTATTTCAAGGACAGTCCTTCATCTTCCTGTCTCTGGAAGTGTGAGTCTCCAACTTCTTAAATTCTCCGCCCCTCTGGTTCAGCAAACAGTTCATGTGGGCACAAAACCCAGCTGGACCAATCAGAATCCTTCCTTGGGAGTTTTTCTTTCTCCAGATCAGGAAGAGCCCCCTTCCCTTTGGGACCTCAAGCAGTAAGGCTGTGAGCTCGCATCGCTCGTGTCCATGCCCCGTGCTGGTGGGAGAGGGTCCTCTGAGGGAATGAGGGGGGCACACTCCAGGCTAAGATCCAAAGATAAGAGATGGCGAAAAAGATCTGGGAGGGAGGCGTGAGTTGGGGGCAGGAGGAGAGGCTCCCTGGTTCCCTCCCATCCATCCCGAGGCCAGCTCCAAGCCACGCCTGTGCAGTTCGGTCGTGGGACGCCCCTAGTGTGCGTCAGGCTCCCCCGTCTCTCACAGCTGAAGGCACGCAGACGAATCTAACCATCCTCAGAAAAGCAGGGAGGGGCCTCCCTCCTACAGGGGCCCGGCTGTCTGCAGAGCCCTCCCTGCTGGTGGGAGCCAAGGTCACCTCCCCATCATGAAATCGCACTGGTGCCCAGGACCCTCACTGAAATTCCCTTTGGAGTAGGGATCATCAGCATATACAGCTGTTCCATAAATAAAATGTCACTTTATCCTTCCAACAACCCTGTGAGCAAAGCATGATTATCTGCATTTCACAAATGAGAGGTGAAGTGATCTGCCCACTTATTACCGCTGAGAATTGTTGTCATCATGGCTTGAACCCAGGTCTGCCTGAATCCCTGGCCCCCTCCTCCTCCAGAGCTGCTTCAGTGGGTATCCTGTCCCCATCCTGGGGTAGTGTCGGGGGCTGTGAGGGAGGGCAGACTAGTCATCTCTATGGTCCCCCAAGTGCTAGTCCCTTTGGGTCAGATCTTCCTTAATCTCTGACGCTCAGTGCTACCACCTGCAAAGGGGGTGATCATTGCCTCCTCCCAGGCCAAGGGGAGCAGACGCAGGCATGCGGAGAACCGTGCCCCAGTCCCTGTGACTCTGGGGGCTGGGTGAGAGAGACACACAAAGCCCATGTGTCAGCTCCAGAGAAGAACGAACCACACAAAACTGGCTCAGCCTGACACGTGAAATGAGCTTCCTTGAATCTAGGTGGAGAAGCCCCCTTGAAGGCCCCCCTCCCTCCGCTACCAACCCCGTAGCCACATGTGGCAAAAGGTCACCGTTCAGGATGCCTGGTCCTGTTGTGCTCATTCATTCATCCATTCATTCATTCCTCAAGTATTTTTGGAGCCACAGGACACAGCAGGAAACATAGCAGACGAAGCCCTAGAGGGCTCTACATTCCGGTGGAGAAGATAATTAGCATAATATTAAGTCAATTATATAGTACTGGAATGTGAGGGGTGATAAGTGCCAGGGGGAGAAAGAAAGCAGAGTAAAGGAGCAAGTCCAGTGAGGAGTGAGCACGAAGGGAGAGGGTCCAGCGGACGGGAACAGTAAGTGCACAGGCCCAGAGTCACCCTGTTTGGGGCCGAAACCAAGTTGGAGAAAGGGCCCACACACCTGAGAACAGGTCACAGAAGCTCTAGGAGGCAGACATTCCTTGGTGTCTTTCTGGAGCAAGGAAGATGGGGCGTGGGCAGGGGTCAGGGGCCTCAGTCTGCCTACACTAGGTCTGTGGCTCAGACCCCAGCAAGTCCCAACGCCGCCGTTGCTCTGCTCTGGGACGACGTGGAGATCGCGGCTGTGGACGTGAGGTCCCAGGGTCAGCCAGTGGCCCTGCGTCCACGCAGAGATCTGGGGGGCTCCCTCCATGTGGCACCTCCGTGGCGCCCCCCGCCACAGCCCGGCCTTCCTGGGAAGGAGCATACCTCTGCTCCCCCAATCTGGAAAGCATTGAGGCTGAATGGCTCCATTTCAAGCGCAATTATTACAAACCCTTCAGGGAATGTGAGCTCCAAAATGAAATCTCTCTGTCAAAACTTTCATTAATGTGCCGTTGCTGTGTGGGGATCGGCTTA
The DNA here is from genome assembly GCA_004026765.1 of Micronycteris hirsuta. Classification (NCBI taxonomy): domain Eukaryota; kingdom Metazoa; phylum Chordata; class Mammalia; order Chiroptera; family Phyllostomidae; genus Micronycteris; species Micronycteris hirsuta. The sequence goes on along the minus strand of PVJI01004770.1, from coordinate 87,746 downwards.
CACCCGTGCCTGCGAGTGCTCAATGGAGACCAGATTCTCGGGGGTGCCGCGCACAGCGAGCCAGCGCCCGGCATCCCTGCCTCCCCGAGTGTGCAAACCCCAAAGAATCCGTCTTCAGCCTGTATCACCGAAAGACAACAGCCTCTGTCCTGGGGACACGTCCCCTCGATTTCACCAACACTGGTGACTGACGCATAAAGGAAAACGCGTGATTGCACACTGTTTCCAAGAGCCCTCTTGGAGCTCAAACCAGCATCACGAAACAACTCACTGGCGTGCAGCATCGCGAGCACACCACGTGTGTTCCAGATAAGGAAATGGGGCTCAGAGGAATGAGATGCAAGGCTCGCCCAGCTGCGCAGCGCCGAGGAGAACCCCGGGCTCCCAGCGTGCCATGACCCCAGGCCGCTGCGCCCAAACCTGGATCTCCTCTCAGCCACGCTGATGTGGCCCCGATGGCCCCCAGACGCCCAGGGAAGCACCTAGGTTTAGTCTTCCTATAAGGCAAACTAAGGGCGTTCATGTGGAGGAATTCCTGAACCAGAAGCCCCAGGTCTCCCTTCCCACCAGTCCCCATGGCTCTGCTCAAATGGACTGAGTGGTGAGAGAGGGAAATAGCACAGCAGTGGCCCCCATTGTCCCTGTATCCCCTCCTTTGTCTGGAATCCTCCTCCTGGAATACCCAGGTAGTATTTCTGAAATAAGGGCCTAAGCTCTGCTCACTTCCCTGCTCACTAACCTGAAGAGCTCCCCATTGCCAACAGGCCCAAGTTCAAGCCAGCCTAGGCAGGCAGTGTCACTGTGTCCAGCCACTCGGTACCCCAAGCACCCAAGCACTCTAGGGCATACAGAGAGCCACCACCTTCTCCCTTAACCGGCCTCCACGCCTTTGCAACTGGCTGTTCCCCAACTCAGAGGACCTTTCCAACTCATTTTGTTTGGCCAATTCCTCCTTACCTGTCCAGATCCACCTCCTCTGAGAGGCCCTCCCAGGCACCTGGGGGAGCTGGCCATCCCGCCCCATGCTCTCCTCTGCTAAAACACATATTGGCCACATCCAGTTTACCTGCCTCTGTGTCTGTCCCCTCACTGAGCTCCTGGTGAACAAGGACTGGCTCCTACTCCTTTCAGAATCTCCAGCATTTAGCACAGCATCTGACAAAGAGATTTTGGCTACACAGCTTAGCGGTTCAGGGCACAGATCATTACGGGTTATGGGTCAAGTCCCAGCACTGGCACTTAGGATGAGCTGGGTGAGCTCCGGCAAACTATTCAACTTCTCTCGGCCCTCAAGATGAGTTTCCTCATCTACAAAATGATCCCAGTCTCTCATGATTGTTGCAGGGATTAAATGTGGAAGAATTAAATGCCTTTAAAGGGCTCAGCCCAGTGCCTGGCATGCGAGGCGCTCAGCACAGATGAGCCAAAGTAAGATGAACAGGAAACAAGTGAACCTCCTGCTCCCCAGGCTGCAGGTCGCAGCCCCAAACACTGAGAGCACGGAGCGGCTGCCCGCCTCGCCCACCAGCAGCACACTGGCCAAGGCCTAACTTTGCTTCTCAAATGCTGCAGACCCAGCTTCGTAGCAAACCAGATGCAGAGGAAGAGAGAAATGAAGGGTCAGTGTGATGCAAGGTGTCCTGCCCGCTAGCGGCACACGCCTGTGAGCCATGGACATGCGCCCCTTGGGGGCAGAAGCACCCAGGGGGTCCTTTCGCCGGGTCTCGCTCTGATAAGGCCACGGGGCCTCTGGCGCCTGACAGGTGCACGGCCCATGTTGGGGATCAGGAGCCCAAGTCGCTCGGCTCCTGAAGAACCCTGATGACCCCTGGGAGTGTAGCCTGCCATCGGCCCGTGGCCCCGGCAGCAGCCCGCTGGTCAGGGTGTCAGCCGGTTTGAGACCCTGCCGAGTAGGAGCGCTCCAGCCCAAACGGTGGCACAGGGCCTCAGGAAGGTAATGTCGTTTGCCAGCAGCGGTGGCGCTGCTGGGGGCCGGGCCACGTCGAGTAACCGTTTTCCGGCTGTGTGGACGGCCTGTGCAAGGCCTGGCGCACCCGGGTGTGGTGTCGGAGCGCTCCAGGCTGCCCTGGGTGCCCGCCACTGTCACCTCGCACCACTTGCCACTGTCAGAGGTCCCCAGGAAACGGAAGGAGCTAGGTGACCTCTCTTGGGAAGAAAGGGAAATCGAGGCCACGTGCTTTGCGCAGCCCCGACCACCCGAGCCCCAGTGCCAGCCCTGACTGACAGTGGGCTGTGCTGGGCAGTGACGTCACAGCGCTGCGTGCTGGGGACAGCTGGGCTGCGGGCTCCTCTTCCCGGGCGGCTCCCTGATAGCCTGACATTCTCAGCAGATAGTGTAATGCCTCTTGAAGACAACACTCGATATCTTTTTTCTCCAGGCCAGAATAGTATCAGGTCAATTAATTTCTAAAACCGCAGCAGCTCCTTCAGGCTGCATTTGCCAGGAGGAAGGTTTGGAAGCAGTAGAGACGCCTGGGCGTGACGAGCACAGACCCTCTCCCCGAGAGACGAGATGAATCACAGCCAGTTTGGGCGGCACGTGACGAGCACGGATCCAGCGTGGGAGTCTCAGCCTGCAGTGCTCTGGGCGCATGTGCCCCCTCTCACCTGGCCGGGCCAGGGCAAGTCACGTTCACACTGTGAAAGCAGAGCAGCTGCAGGACCAGCGCTTGGGGGGAGGGAGGCCTGACCCTCTGCCACACCTTCCTTACTTAATTCATTCACTCAGTCAACGAACTGGCTGCTTGCTACATTCAGCTTGTCTGCATGGTCCAAAGCAGGCATGGCTTGAAGTACTGCAATGCAGACAGAAACCCCACCCTGGCCAGCGAGAAACGCTGACTCTGGAGCGCAGGTTCTCAGCCAGGGTCCAAGGGCAGGGATCAGGAGTTGGTGAACCGCGATGGGAAACAGGATGATGTCTTTATTTCCACCAACCTCTAACTGACATTTTGCACTTCCTTTCATTACCAACTGCTAGCAACAACAGCAACCACAATGCAGAAGTAGACGTAACTGTCTGTATCTCTGCTTCCCACAGAACGCACAGGCTTCGAAACTGTTGCTCTGTCTCAAAATAGCATTTACACTCATCAAGCTCACTATTGAAATCCTGGGGGTCATCAAGCTCACTATTTGATCTTGCTGTTTGTGTTAGTAAACAAGCACATGCATTAGTCTATAATTTGTTTTTTTAGTTTAATGATTGTATTTTGTGGTAATTTGATATCCCAATAGTTTGTTTTATGCATGTTACAACATTATTCTGAGAAAGGATCCGTAGGCCTTCACCGACAGCCAGAGCGGTTCGTGGCGCCGAAAGTGAAGAAACAATGGTCGAGGTGCACGGTAGTATTCACGCAGTAGGGCAAGGAGTCTGACCTATGGAGCAAAGTGACCGCTGCAGGACTCCTGAGGAGTCGGGGGCTTCACAGAAGAGGTGACTCCTGAGCTGGGCCTTTGTGGACAAGTAGAGCCTGCTTAGGGAGGGGGTGGGGTAGGAGCACTTCTCCCTGAGTTTGGACGAAGGTGGGAAGAAGAGTGGCCAGTGCGGTGGGGTGAGGTGGGGAGGGCTGCGGCGGGAGGCAGGCTGCTCTGAGGGCAGCCGGGGTGGAGGTGAGGGGCAGCGCAGCCTGTCCTGGCTTCTCACTCCTTAGTGCAGCAAGGACGGAAAGGACATGCTTTGGGCTGAGACACATAAGCCTGTCCCACCCCAGCTCTGGCATTTACCACCGGATGCCCCTGCGCAAAGTGACCTCTCCTCCCCAAGTGTCATTTTGTCCCTGTGAAAATGGGGCATCAACGCCCGCCTGTGTTTGAGGAGGAAAGGCAACGGGGCTATGGTTTGCAAAGCACACAGGTACCTGGAGGCTGCCCAGGAATGGCGACAAATCACCATCATCATTACCCACATTATCTTTACGAAGAGTTGACCCTAGGACCACACCGTGGTTAGGGCTGACCCTCCCTCAGTCAGAAATCCCCACGTGACATCTGACTCTCCAAAAACTTAACTGCGGTCAGCGCTTCAAATCCACGAATTTAACCGACATGGATCAAAACAGTGTTTCCATCAGTGGCTGGGAAACGCAGTCAGGAATGCAGGGACGCTGTTTTCAGTCTGAGATCAGTTAAATCCGTGGATGTAAAACCTGTGGATTTGCAATAAACACAGGTGCCGACTGTATTTACTGGGGGGAAAAAAAAATCCCCTACACAACCGTGCACTGCTGAACAACGGGGTGTGTTTTGAGAAATGAACCATTAGCCAGTTCCGTGGCTGCGTGAACATCACAGAGCGCACGTAAACCCCTGTGGTGCGGCCACGACACACCACCCTGCTCGGTAAGTCCCGTGGCTCCCGGGCCACCAGCCTGTACAGCATGTTACATACAAAACACACGAGACTCAATCAAGCACAAGAGAAAAGGAAACAATCAGGAGACCAGGCAAACACGAAGGCATGAGGCTGCTGCCAGGGTCACACAGTGTGCTGTTTCACAGCAAACACTTTAATGAGACACACGGCACAGTACGCAGCCGTCTGGTATCCCCACCAAGCACTTCACACTGCACATGATTGTATGTGCCACACGTTTAAGCGACTGGCAGCACAGGACGTGCTATATTTTTACACAACTGGTCTGATCACACCAGCGTCCCCACACACGTGTGAGTGACACACCGCGCTGCAGCCTCCTGAGGGCCACATGTCACTAGGCGATAGGAACGTTCGGCTCCATTACAGTCTCATGGGACCGCTCTCCTGGACATGGCCCAGCACCGACCGCAGCCCGGCGATGAGGCACAGGAACAGCGCGTGGCTCAGACCCACGTTGTCCAAGGGGCACTGTACTTCTATGTGCTGGTTTTTCTTCCTGAAGAAAAAATTAAGAAGCCTTTTCCCAGAAGATCCTGCTGTGTAGGAAAGAGGAGAGTGTAGGAAATGCTATTTCCACAAGAGGGTTTTTAAACATTATTTTTATTTATTTATTTTTAGAGAGAGGGTAAAAGATGGAGAGACAAACATCAATGTGTGGTTGCCTCTCTTGCGCCCCCTACTGGAGACCTGGCCAGCAACCCAGGCATGTGCCCTGACTGGGAATTGAACTGGCGACTCTTTGATTCGCAGGCCGGCACTCAATTCACTGAGCCACACCAGCCAGGGCAAGAGTTTAATTATTACCCTCTTAAATGTAGTATCTGCACTGACCTGTTACAACATAGTCCTCACACTCCAGAAGGGACAAGCATCCCAAGTGCCACACACCAAACGCCTGCTACACATTTGCACAACCACCATCAGTGTGATGGCCAGTGGTTAGCAACCAGCTCTCCACGGGGACAATCCCTCATTTGTAGTGCTTGCCAATTTCTATGGCATAAATCCTCCCACTGTGGCCAATTTCAAGCTACTAACTTGACATCACTGAGCACACCATCTGTACAAATTGGCTTTCACGAGTGAGTAGAAGGCGGCTTCAGTGCAGAGCTGACCACGCCCTGCAGCGAAGAGCACGACTGTCCCCAGTTCACAGGTGAGGAAAACGAGACTCAGAGGGCCAGGCCCACACGTCTAGAGACTGAATCTAGGTCTCTGCTTTATTATGGGGCCTCCGATAAAAGCATACTTACTGTTTTCAGAACGGCCTGGGGAGCTGGTCAAAGGACAGAATGGACAAAGAGATGTGGAGGGTGCCAGCATTGCTGCGAGGGGAGCACGGCCATCCACAGACCCCTGGGAAGGGCGTACGCCACCCCTCCACCCTGCAGCCTTGGGCCCAAGTGGCCTGCCGGCTCAGACACAGCTGCAGAAGAAAACCGAGCCTGCAGCTCCCCCAGTGACAGATGCATTTTTCCGACCAAATGAACAGCCACCCAGCAGGCGATATTTACATTTCCCCTGCAAATGCTTTTTATTGTTTTGGTTTTTTCTTTAACAACTGCCTTTCTTCTGAACCAAACAAAAGCTCATTGTCTGAGCAGCTCCAGGCACCCAGGAATGCTGTGTGTTCCACTGGGGACCGCTTGGGTCCTTCTGCCTCTTTGCCCTCCTCATGTCAGTGGGAGGTCAGGGACCCTTCGCTGCTGCCCACCTGGCCACAGTGTGACCTTGGGCTGGTCACTTGACCTTCCTGGGGCTCTGTAGGTTCATCTCTGAACGGGGCGGGGGGGGGGGTCATGCTCCCATCCACATGCACAGGGATGTCCAAGGCCAACCAGAGTGGACAGACAGGATGAGCTCAGAGTGGGCACGGGCACACAGGAAGTGCCTGCTGGCCCAAACCTGGCCGCAGGGCCTCAGCAGTAACATGAGCGAGTTGGCGAGACAGTCTCGGGGCCCCTTCCAGCTCTGGCTGGCTGACTGTGTAATTGCTGTCATTTGCTCCCAGGGTGACAAAGGATGAAATATATCTGGCACTTCTTTCCCCAGCTGAGCTCTCACAGCTGAGAAGACCCCAGGCCATGCCCTTCCTGGAGCTGGGTAAGGGCCCGGACCTCAGCCCCCGCCCAGACTCCGGCTCCCCCGCACCTCTGTGTGGCTTTCCCATCTGTCAGACATAAACCCACGGGGTCCCGTGAGAAAGAAGGACAAATCCGTGAGGGACGCACAGGGCACCCCCATCCAGTCGAGCACCCATATACTCTGACCCCCTGTGAGAATGTGACTTCGCCTGAGGACTTTCAGGGGTTAAACCACAGCTCCCCCGAACCCCACAGACATAAAGCTTGTTGTTAAAAGCAAAGGAAAAACCATGGCTCTTGTACAAATATCAAATAAACATGTGTCAAAGATTTTACTTAATGCGTTAATTAAAGAGAGAATAAACCAGGAAGACACTGCAAGCAATTCAAAAGAAAACTCACAGAACCGCAAGAGCACGGAGCACATGAGGAATGCTGCAGCGAACTCGCAGACAGACCAGACAGGCCCGTCCTCGGGCGAGGGCCAGCTGCTCTCCGCGGGACGCCGCTCACTTACATTCACACGGGCGAGAATCATCCGCAGTGGCCCTAGTTCTGTGCAGTTTTACAGAGTGGCAAAAACTCAAAGACCGTGAAGGGTGGAGATGAGCCTTTGCTGAGCATATGGGATGCACAGTGGACCCTTTCGCCCCCACTGAAAGCCCGCAGTTTAATGAGGATGACAGAGCAGACCTGGAGATGGACGGTAGTAATGGTCGCACAACAATGCAGATGCGCTTCCATCCACTGCATTACGTGCTTAAACTGGTTAAAACGGTAAATTTTATCTTAGGTCTACTTCACAATTAAAGAAAAACGTGCAGTGTAAAAGATACTGCAATGGCCCCGTCAGTGGCACTGTGGGTTCACTTTGTGGTCTCAAATCCCAGTCTTGTAAAGGACCCTCACCCCTCAGGAAGTGGTCTCTTCTACACAGAACCTCTCCAGACCCAGCGGCAGGGGACGGACTCCCTCACACAAGGCTGGCCAGCGGGCCAGAGGCCCTGAGGTCAGAGTGGTGGCTGAAGTGACTGAAGGCCTTAGGTCTACACTTGAGCGTGCCATCTGGAAGCGGGAGGGGAACCCTGGACTCCATTCTCCTCACAGCCCTTGAAACATACCCACAGCCCTGGCAGGTGTGGCTCAGTGGATTGAGTGCCAGCCTTTGAACCAAAGGGTTGCTGGTTTGATTCCCAGTCAGGGCACATGCCTGGGTTGTGGGCCAGGTCCCCAGCAGGGGGCATGCGAGAGGCAACCACACATTGATGTTTCTCTCCCTGTCTTTCTCCCTCCCTTCCCCTTTCTAAAAATAAATAAATGAAATCTTTTTTTTTTTTTTTTAAGATTCTGGTCCTGAGCCCCTCCGTCCAGAGAAAGTGTCCGGGCTGGTGGGGAGAAGGCACTGAACCAGCTCCTAAGGGGAAAGGCTGAGGGAACATGGAGGGAATGACCCGGGACCAAGTCAGCCCCCAACTCCCAAGGCCTGGCAGCAGGCAGAAGGGGCACGCATGGCTGGGGAGCCCTTCGCAGGTTCAGGCTGCAGCTCAGGCTATCTGGTGAGGAAGGGGCTGCCCCACCAGGGCGGGAGGGAGCTCCAAGCAGGACAGCAGGAAGTGGCCACAGCCGGATGGGACACAGGCGGAGTGGAGGCCACCCAGAAGCTTATGCCTCCTCTTCAGCTTTCTCGTACCAACTGCCCTGAGATCTGTCCGGGCAATGTACCCATGGGCTCAGAGCCTGAGGTGTACGTGCAGGTCCTGTGGCCCCAGGCACAGGGCACAGAAGGGACCCTAGTGTGTCCCCCACGCTCAGGGCCTGATTGGAGAGGGCTCCCAGGGACCCAGGGTCTCAGAGGCCTGGTGCCTTTCTCTAATTCACATGAGGGTGCCCTGTGGGCTGGTTATGGCTCTGCTCACCTGCTCAACAAACAGGTGGAAGGGCCCCGCCCCGCGGGGGCGCGCGAGGCCATGCACTGAGTACTGCTCCGCCCTCAGGAACAAACCCGCAGGCTTCTCCAGACCCTGCATGCGCCCACAACACTCATCTCTCTCTCAGCCCGGGAACGGCTCTGGGGAGAGAGTGCTCACCTCGGTGAATTCAGGCAGCCACTCTCCCGGGGTCAGCCACGAGCCTCGGGTCCAGGCCTGGTGACTCCAAGGGCAGTACTCACATGGCCTTGTCCTTCTCCAGGAGGCACTTCCCTGGGGCTCCGTCCCCTCTGGATGCCCAGAGTCCAAGTTCTCTCCTCTAGGCGCTCAACAACCACGGCCCAGTGTCCAAGACCAGTCCCGCCGGCTTCTTCATGGCTGGGTTGTTAGAACACCTGTGTCCCTCCCCCCAGCCCTGCACCCTCTCAGATTCCTTTGTCTCTGCCCCCCAGACCCCAGCACTCACTGGCACCCTCTCCCACGCCTGACTGAAGCTCCCTTAATTGGGAGCTGCCTTCCCCCTCGGGGTCCCGGTGCCTGTCTGAGGACCAAGGGGGCAAACGCAGGGCCCCGGCCGCCCTGGAGATGGCCCAAAGGCTTCAGAATTAATAGTCCAGAGTCTGATTCCAAAATAGCATAAATTACATCCTGGAATCCATTACGTTCTGATCTGTTAGGCAGGAGGAAACGTGGTCTGTAGCAAAATAAAAGACATCCTGGAACCCATTATGGACCCGATAGAAGACAAAGGCAGCAGAAAAGGACATTATGAGATCGACGTGCCTAATAAACGACGTGTTGGCATCCCCCTCCACCGGGCCGCGGATTAACAACAGATGTACTACACTAATGTCGATTTGTATGCTAATCGAAAACAACTGCGTGGCCTTTGCAGACAGGAATTCCATCAATGCAGCCCAGTCCTGTTCCCTGCAGCTGCCAGTGGCAGGGGCCGCGGACGGTGGGCGGGGGCTGTCTCTCACCGGCCCCCACCACCAGCCCCCTGGCCTGCGAACCCCAGGACTGAGCTTGAAGAGTCCTCATGGGGTGAGACACAGAGAGCCTCAGGCTCTGGAGGGGGCATGGCACAAACAATTCAGCAGTTTCCTCCACAGAGATGACCGTCCCTGACCAGCCATTTCCCAAGGTTCAGCCATGCCTGAAGGGTAAACACAGATCGCAGAATCCCAGAGAATCTCAGACCCCCTGGTGACTTTGTTTCCCCCACCCCACCATCTGGGGTGAGAGTCGGAGGCTGAGGGAGAGGATATAGCCTCCCCAAAATCACGTGGATGCTGCAGCCAGGCCTGGACCCACTCGAAACCTCCTCAGTCCACTCCACCATAGCCAGGCTCCTAGAGGTATGGAGCAACCTGCTCCCAGGAATTCCAGGAAGACAGCTCTGTCCTACCAAAGAGCCTTTCCTGAGGCCTCTTCAGGGCAGGCCCTGTCCCAGATCCCAGGGACACAGAGAAGGATCAGGTGAAGACTCAGCATCTTGTCTAAAGCAGCCGCAGGTTCGGGGGCAGAGGTTGGGACAAGCTACAGAGCAACGCAGAAAGGGAAGTGACCATGAGGACCGTGTGCTTTCAGGTCCATTAGCTCCCAAAGTGCACAGCCCAGGGGAGACTCGGTGGCTCCTGCAGCACAGCAACACAGGGCACGAAGGACCCAAACTCACAGGATCGCGTGGCATTCATGTCCCGATGTGGAGTGTGTCTCAACTACACATGTGTCTGCCATGGCAGCACCAGCTTCTACAGCTGTGGGGTGCACGCCTCACACAGGTGAGCCGAGCTGATCGGGCACCCCTACCCCTGGGCTCCACGGAGATGCGACATTGCCTCTTGGTGCCAACATATCCAGAGCTGACCTCTGGACCTCCCTGCACTTCTGCTTATTGCTGGCTCTTTCTCTCTCCTAATAAAAATACAGGATATGGAGTCAGAAGGTAGAAGCCAAATTCTGGCTATGCCACTAATTAGGTGTGCCATCTTGCATGAGTTCCTTATCTTCTCCGGTCTTCAGTTTCTTCATATGCAAAGCAACCCTGCAGTGCTGCTGGGAGCTGAGAGAGAATGCACAGTGTACCCTCGACACGTCCTCAGCCCCTCAGAGTGGATCATGGTGACATGACTAGTTTGGGCTGATAGATTATAAGAGGTTGAGGCAAGCTCGCCCTGGCCAGGTTCAATCCCCAGTCAGGACACATGCAAGAGTCAACCAGTGAATGTATCAATAAGTGGAACAACAAATCAATGTTTTTCTCTCTTTCTCTCCCTTCCTCTCTCTCTCTCTCTCTAAAATCAATAGATAAATAATTTTTTTAAAAAGAGGTTGAGGCATGACAAGTCCAAGTGCAAATTCCTGTCTCCTACCTATTTCAGAGAGCACAGCTGCAAGACGGTGGCACTTCTGTCACCCCAGAGCCCCGATGGCTCGGTGATGCTGGGCCCTCCACTGGCCTGCAGCAGCCACGCAGTGTTTGTTGGGTCAACCCCCGGAATCTTGGGCTGTCCGTTACCAAAGAGACACGTGGTCCATCCTGACTGTTGTAACACCCTACCTGACGGGGCCCATGGAGGGATGACGTGAGATCGTTACATTAATATAACTAGAATCACACGTGAACACTAACTTTTAGTTTCATTGCTTTCTCCTCACCTTCTTATCAGGATAAATTCAGCACCATTAAAGATCACATCTTGCACTGGGAGAACCTTAGCTATTTCACTTTCAAAAGCCCCCATCAAGGACACACAAAAAGAGTCACGTGCCACAAGACTATGCATCAGCCAACAATGGGACGCGTCTGCGATGGTCACCCACAAGATTATAATGGCACTGAAAACGTCCTGTCACCCAGTGGTGCCATAGCTGCCGTGCATCCTAGCACAGCACATCACCCGTGTGTTTGTGGTGATGCTGGTGTAGACTAACCCACTGCGCTGCCGGTCGCACAGAAATGTGGCACGCGCAATTATATCGCGTACGTCGTCATACTTGATAATGATGCTGAATGACTATGGTGCTTACCCTACTATGCTTTTAATCATTGTTTTAGCGTATATTCTTTCTACTTGTAAAAAATAAAAGTTTTCTGTAAAATCGCACACCACATCCTGCGGGCGTAGATACGCTGTCCATCGCGTGTGCACCTCGTCTCCTGTACGTGATTTCATCTCGCGCTGTCTGTACCCAACGCGCTGTCCAGGCCGTGGGAGCGACAGGCTGCGCTGTGCGGCCCCCGTGGGGAGTGCCCACCCCACCTGTGTGTGCGTGCGCTCTGTGATCCTCCTACAAAAACCAGCTCGCCTAATGATGGATTTTTTAGAATGTCTCCCTATCATTCAGCAGCACATGATTGTATCAATAAAGAACAAAACACATATCATGTCAATGTGATAATAACCATTATTGTTGGCATTTATTGAGTACCTACCATGTGGCTAGATTGTTTACGTAAATCCTTACCTAATCCTGATAACACTTTATAGAAGGCAACATTGTTCTCGCTTTATCAATGAAGAAATTAAGACCAAGGAGGGTAAGTGGAGACGCTGGTTCTAACAAAGAGGTGTATAAGAAAATCAGAAAGACCTCTTGCTACAAACACTTAGAAATGCTGGATAAAATATAATAAAAATTATTTTAAATGCAGAGCCAAGCCCCCAAGAAAGAAAGGAGACGCTGGCAAGAGTGAGGAGGAAACTAGAGTTAGAGTTGCTACTTCTGGCCTCGGGGTGGGGAGTGGCGGTTCCCACACCCACGTGCTGTCAGGTCCGCGACGTGAAGAAGGGCAGCACCTCCGCGACAGGTTTGCTAGAGAACTGTCTACCGGTCACAGGGGGGGCACCACGAGGGTTCTCCCTCTCCCCTGAGTTCAAACAGAAAGTCTCCCCTGCTACATCCAAACCTCAGGCCTGTGCCTTGTGTGGATCTGGGGTTTGAATTAATCTTAGAAACTCACAAAAATTTATCCAGAAACCCACAAACCAAGAAATTAACATAAACATTTATTCCCGCCCAGTGACACCCTAGAATGCCTTGTTTGCGAGAGAGCGGGCCCAGGCTCCAAGGGAGTCTCCGAGGGAACGAGCCATGACAGAGATGAGCTCACTATAAAAAAATTACAAAACAAGTAGAGAAATAAGCTACCACAACTGAAATACCATGAGCAAATAGGACAATCAAGAAGACGGAACCCAGATAAAATGAGAAAATAAAATTCCAACATGAAAAACTATGACCTATATATAAAATAAGAATGTTTTAAAATATTAGAGATCGAAAAGAAAGAGTTGGAAATAGGACAGAAATTTCAAGAAATGAAATATAACTTGTAGAAATTAAAAATAAAATAATTAAAAAAATTAAATGCCGAGGTAAAAAGAAGGACTGAACACTACTGAGGGCAAGATTAATGAGATGAAAGCTAGGTATGTGGAAACTGCCCTAAACACAAAGGTGAAACAAAGAGACGGGAAGAACGAATGGCTAAGAGACGCAGAGGGTAGGACGAGGGTTCTCTCTGTCTGAAAGGAGTTCCAGAAGCAAAGAAAAGAGAAAATGGCAAAGAGGCAAAATCTGAAGAGACAACAGACTGGGGTTTTCTGGAATTGATTTAAAAATGTATGGATCCTCGTGTACCAAGAATTCAAGGATTGCAAGGAGCCCCAAGCAGAGAAGTAAACGGACCCACGTCCGGACGAATCACAGCACATCTGTTGAACACCAAAGACAGATAAAATCTTACAATCAAGCAACGAAAAAAAGTTGAATGATCTCCAAAGATAGCTTTAGCAGACCTTTCAAAAGCAACAAAAGAGACCAAAAGATAAGGGTATACGGCCAAAGCCCAGAAGAAAAATATTTAATTGTCAACCTAGAATTTTATGCTCAACTAAAGTATCATTCAAGAGTAATGGCTGAGCCCTGACCAGTGTGGCTCAGTTGGCTGGGCGTCATCCCACAAGGCAAAAGGTCACTGGTTCAATTCCTGGCCAGGGCACATGTCCAGGTTAGGTTTGAGAGGCAATGGCTGAATAAAATAATGGCTGAACAAAAACTGAAAATAGCTAAAACTCAGATTAGGAGAATGCAAATATTTCAAATCATGTATCGTTTCTCACCCATCAGAGTTCAAATAAATCATGTCTGGTAACACCAAATATTGGCTAAGATATGCAGCGATGGGGAACTTTCACGTACTGCCGGTGGAGTGGAAATTGAAACAATTCATTTGGAGAGCAATTTCACACCACCTGCAAGAGTTAAAGACCAACATTTTCGGTCTGGGTAAGCCTTCGCTCATATTCACAAGGATGCAAGGGTACAGCATCTACAGTCCTGCCTGCAGCTGTGAAAAAGGGAAAGCAACATGTCTTTTAGTAAGGGCATGATAAACTGCAGCACAGTCACACAGTGGAATATTACAGAGCAGTTAAAGCAGATGAATTAGACGTTAAAAAGCCAATATGAATAGATCTCACAAATATCCTAGGTGAAAAAGCAAACCCTAAAATGGTAAAATCAGCAGGACATCATCCATGGAAATTTTAAAACACGTAAGTCATATATATTATTCATAGATAGAAATGTATATAATAATAACACAGATATTCACCTGAGAATGGCACGCACCAAGTTGAGATTGCTGTTAAATGCATAAGTGGGAAAGGAAAAGGGAAAAGGGGTGGAGGGCGGGGTGTCGGCTGCACCTGACCTAGCTATACCTGTAACATTTATGTCTTTAAAAAACACCATTCTGAATTATTTTATTTGTTCATTCATTCATTCATTCATTCATTCCTCACCTGAGGACATGTTCATTGATTTAAGAGAGAGAGAGAGACATCGATGTGAGAAAGAAACACAGATGGGCTGACTCCCATAGGTACACCAACTGGGGACTGAACCCGCAACCCAAGTCTGTGCCCTGGCCGGGGATCGAACTTGCAACCTTTTGGTGCATGGGATGACGCTCTAACCAACTGAACCAGCTACCAGCCAGGGTCTAAATTATTTTAAAATAAAAAGTTAAAAAGAAAAAATTGTTCTGCCGCAAATATGAAATAATGCTAACAACTGTTTATTCTCAGTGGTAGGTGTGTAAATATCTTATGGGGTGTTTTATATATATTTTAGTTAGTGTGAAATGTTCTGTATGTAAATTTTTTAAAGTCAGAGTTTACTTTTACCTTTAGGATGGCAAGAGGCAGTACGAGCTGCTGAGCCCTGTGTGGTGACCCACCCCCACCAAGGGACTCGCTGCGTTCCCTGCTCACCTGTCTTCACACAGAGGGCAGATACGCATGCACCACACGCCCTCCGGAGATCAACGCCCACCCCGGCAACCAAAGTGACAAAAAGACCTGTTTTTTAAAAAAGATATACATGGACAAGGACAAAGACAATAGAAGTGAACAGCAACAGAAACACGGAAACCGCACAGCGAAGGGGCAAATCAGAGCTGAGTCTGCCGACCCAAGAACGCTCAGCATGAAGTCAGCAGAGCAGAGGGCTGGGCGACGCTCCCGTACAGGCAGCTCCCCTCCCCAAACAACAGCCTACTGGGTGCTTAGGAGAGCGAAGATACACGGAGGTGCTAAAAGCAGGTAGGTTCAAAGTCGACAAGGAGGAGAAATCTGTAGGTTCTCCCACCCACTCAGGCAGAAAACTGTCGACTTATTTTGAGAGAAAAAAGAACTCATGACTGAAGATTACCAGCAGGGACTGAGCGTGAGTGAGCCAGACTGAAGACCAGTGGGGGAAATGCAGTTTATACACTGAATGTTGAGACAGTCTCCACCTGGCCCACCCTGAACTTGGCATTTTTTATTCTTATTATTCTTATTATTATTATTATTATTATTATTATTATTATTATTATTATCCTCACCTGAAGATATGTTTTTATTGACTTTCGGGGGGGAGAGAGAGAAACACTGATGTGAGAGGAATATTGATCAATTGCCTCCTGTGCACACCTCGACCGGGAACTGAACCCGCAAACTTTTGGTGCACAGGAGAGCACTGCAACCGACCGAGCCCCCGGGCCAGGGCCCCCAGCTCAGCTTCTAGAATGCAGGTGGGCAAACGCCCTCCACGCACAAGGTTAGACACACTTTCTCAGGGGAATCTAAGCAGTCCAAGAGAATATCACTGAGCCCTTACCGCACACTCGCTACACACCTGCACACACCACACACACATAAACCTCACGCACTGCACACCCATGCACACATGCACACACATTGCACACAGAATTTATACTCACTATACACACAGCACACACATGCCACACGGACACACAGTACCTTACACACCACGCACTAACACATACCCACCCCTCACACACACGTGCACTCACACTAGCATTACACATACACGGATGAGATGCATAGGCACCACACACTGCACACACTAGGTGCAGGCACACACCCTAAACACAACATACTCACAACGCACAAAGTGCATGCAAGCACACCCCGGTCCCACGGTCCCCCTGTGGCCGAGGGGCCCTGACACCCACCCTTGCTGTCGATCTCTGACTGAGGCCCTGAAGACACACTCTGTTGCAAACCAGCAGACCACCGTCTCTCTTCATCATGCCCAGGCTTCTCCTCACGGCCGAGTCCCAGCGCAGACACAGCGCAGCCACGCTTTAATCATTTATTCACTTGTTTCCTGCTTAGTGAGGGAAGTGCAGCGCAAAGGCGAGGCCTGATTTCCAGTCCAGCATCAATCGTGTGCTATTCACCATTTAATCCCATCCTTTTCCTCTGGGAAACAGGAGCACGGTGGTGCCTGCCTGCTCCGGGGCAGTACTGGGGAGGTGGAAGGAAGCGAGGCCGCGGAGCGAGTGTTCTGCCAGCTGTGAGGCAGCACCTGCTTCCCGCGTGCCAGCCCCTGGGCTCCTTCCCCGAGGGCTCGCCAGGTGCTGGCCACTGAGCTGGGTGCTGTCCAGAAGCCTCTAGATCTCCCGACCCTTCTGCCAGGTAAGCCTTAATCTTCCCATTTCACTGATGGGCAAAATGAGGCTCAAGGAAACCCTGTGCTTGTCCAGCATTTCATAGCTAGGAAGTGGTGGGGCCAGATTTGACTGCAGGCCTGGAGGCTGCAAATCCCCCCCTTTTTTCCCTCCTCTGGGAAAAAAGAAGTGGAGAAAGAGCCAGCCCTCCTGCAGCTCACACGCTAGTTAGGAAGATAAACACGTACGCAACTGAGAGAAAAAGAAGACCAAGCATGTGAGAGAAGCCCTGAATGAGAGGCCCAGGCAATAAATAACTGTTCAAAGCAGAGTGACGCATGAGGATTCTGGAACATTCCAACCCCACGTTGGGAAACACAGCCCCTCCTGAGGGAAACTCCAAGCAACACTTGGCCACAAAGAACGTTTAGGAGGTTCTTGTGGGAACAGGGGACCCAGGGCCAAATGCACTTCCTCCACAGAGCCTGAGGGTCCCCTGGGTCCCTGCAACACTTCAGCTGGAAGAAGTGAGGGTTTGCACCGTGGATTCCAGCATTTATGGGTTTCTGAGAGCATGTGGGCAGTTCATAAATGTGATTTGAAACAGTTGGCTGAGAGGAGGGCTGTCCTCATCCCAACTGCGCTGTGGTCTCCTGGGGGCGTTTTCCTGCGCTGGGCTGACACCACCCCGGTCCACACGCACCAGGGTCACGGAGTTCCATG
The DNA here is from genome assembly GCA_004026765.1 of Micronycteris hirsuta. Lineage (NCBI taxonomy): Eukaryota > Metazoa > Chordata > Mammalia > Chiroptera > Phyllostomidae > Micronycteris > Micronycteris hirsuta. Next base: position 70,637 of record PVJI01004770.1, on the reverse strand, counting down.
CCCTCAGCACCAGTGCTGCCTGGGGTGGGACGGCTCCCACCCACGCAGCCAAGGCAGGAGCACCAGGCAGCACCGCCCACCCTGCTGAAATGCTCTGCTGTCCCTCAGCCGCGTGTGTGACTGGAGCAGAGCCCTGTGTTATGAGGTACATAGTGACCGTGAACGGCCCCCTGCTGTGCCCCACGGCTGCTGGCACCACGGGCTGTAGCCGGACACCACAGCCTCAAACCTGAGGCCCCAAGGAGGGTGTCTTCAGTACACTCAGCAGCAGTCTCAGCCTAGACGGCCTTCGTGTCTGTGATATAATAATAAAATATATATATATATATCAGTTTATGTTTATATTTATATATTTGGTTTTTGTTCCCAGTTCCTGACACAGAGCTTCTAAAACCCTCAGGGCATCCCAAGTAACAGGAGCATCTTTTGCTATTCACAACAAACCCCTTTCCACCACCCCCGAGGTCATGCTAACGAGGTGACTCCAGGTGGACCCCCAGAGAGCTTCGGGTTGGGGCCTGGGCGCCAGAGGAACCAGGTCAGGGATCAGAGAGCTCAGCCTCACCCCCCAACCTCCACCTCCCGGTGAGGCGGGCGGAGCTGGAGCCCAGTCACTAATGGCCAGCCGATTTAATCAGCCATGCCTACGTGACGGAACCGCATGTGAAAACCCTACGCTGCGGGACTTGGGACCCAGAGAGCTGGCGGGTTGGTGAGCACAGCAGGGGCTGGGGGCTGCCGCGTGTCTGGAGAGCAGAGCGCACAGCAGCTCTGTGCTGCTCCGCCCACCTTGCCCTCTGCACTTGTCCCGTCTGGCCGCTTCTGAGTCGCACCCTTTGTACAACGGAACTGCGACCGCGAGGACGGCCAGGCACTGCGCCGTGACGTTGTGGTCAACGATGGGCCACGTACACGGAAACGCTCCCTCAAGATTATACTGGAGCCGAAAAGTTCCTGCTACCCAGTGACACCACGGCCAGCAAACGCTGCCATGCAAAGCGTTTCTTACGTGTTTGTGTAGATGCCGGTGCAAACGAACCTGCTGTGTGGCCAGCCCCACAAAAGCATAGCACATTGCGTTATGTGCAGGACGTGATGCTCGATAATGATAGTAAGTGACTACATTACTGGTTTACCATACCATACTTTTATCATTGTTTTAGAGTGCACTCTTTCCACGTATAAAAAAAAAGTTTGCCATGTTGTGCAGGCAGCAGCCTTCTACATCTCATGCTTACCGAGTCTCTTGACTGCATCCTTTCCTCTTGTGCTGACTCAGTCTCTGCTGTGCGCACAGGAGCAGCCGCACGGGCTGTAGAGCAGCGGGTGGACGCAGAGCCGAGCTGCGCCACAGGCTGTGCCACCAGGTGTGTCAGTGCGCTCTCTGGTGTTGGCACAGTGACAAAACCGCCTAACAACACATTTCCCGGACATCTTCCCTGAGTTCTGGGAGAAATTCTACACGATGATAGAACTTGAGGGGAATATTGTGGGAACCCACGGATTTGTGGTCAGCAGCGAGGCAGAAGCTCAGGTCGCCTGGAGAGCTCATTTGAGCTAGTGTCTGAAGTGGGGGCTGTCTTGTGGAGCCCGGCCCTTAACTTGGGGGGTCTGTGCTACCTCCAGGAAGCTAGTTTCAGACCTGAATTAAGGTGTTGGACACCCCATTGGTGTTGAGGAATTTGAGGATTGGTGTTGGAACGACAGATCTGGTGTGGAGAAGAAACACACACACACAGCAATGTCCGTCTTTTCCACCAAGACCTCCCCTAAATTGCTACCAGTCCAGCTGTCAGCCCTTTTCAGAGGAGACCCTGGATTTCCAGGACAGGTCCCCTCATGTCTGCATGACACTTCACAGCCTACAAAGTCATCCCTCTGTCTTGCCAAATTTCTCATCGCCGCAGCCCCAGGAGGTAGGTCTTAAACTCAAACAGGCATTCCTTCTGCTCAACATGCGTGTCTACTGCTTCTCTCTGCCAGGCCGTAGAGGATCAGGCGTTGGGAACGTTCGTGCTAGAAGATTCTCGCTCCCACCCCCATTTCATAGACAAGGAAGCTGAGGCCCTGCAAGGCTGGGACTGCCTGACATCCACCTGGCTCAGCAGGGCCCACCTCCAGCGCTGGGTACTTCCTGCTTTGCAGGGAGCCGCCATCTGGGGCTCTGCCGAGTGCTAAGGCCTGGCTTCAGAGGCAGCCTGCGCCTACAGATGGCCAGAGAGGAAGTGGAAAGGGAAGTGAGCCCCTCTCCTGCTCCCTCCCAGAGCAGCCTTCACCAGCACATGTTCAAGTCACAGAAATCTCTCGTTAAAGTTTTACAGTTTAACCACTGAACATGTTACTTTGTCTCCATAATTTATACCTGACCTGGGTGTCTAGACATGACATCATGGTAAGGTATGCCTCGTTCTGCGTTCTGCGGGAAGTTTACAATAACCAGAGCCCAGCGTCATAGTTACAACGGCCTTGCTCTACAGCAGCGGGGAGCCCCACCGAGGGGAACATAGAGCCATAGAGCCAAGGGCTTGCGACCCTCAAGGTACCCCCTCCCCAGCAGAACGACTACTAGGAACTCATTCCCAGAGGAGAAACTGGCAGCAGGTGACTTCGAACGGTCAGGTGGCCAGGAAGAGTCCCAACCTCCAGCCTCCAACCCCAAGCTCCCTCCACACCACCTGCTGCTCCCTGAGTTCCATGCACAGCACCCCCTGCCTTGAGGGAGAGTTCAGTGAGACCCCAGACCCTAGCTGCAAACCTAAACAGTGCTTTTCCAGGTGAGGCCACTCACCTGGCCCTTGGCCCAGGGATCCCAGCACTGGCAGCAGAGCCAGGGACTCCTAATATCCTGCTCAGGGTCATGGGTGCCCAGAGACTGTGGCCTAAACCCTGGCTGAACTCGGACCCTGGTCACATTTTTTAAAAAGCAGAAACTGAATCAATCTCTCTTTCTCTCTCTCTCAAAGCACATATGGATATAACAAAGATTTTCAGATCCATTTCAGTTCTAAGCACCATAAAATCAGTCAATATGTATTTCTAATACCATTGTGCCTGACACTGGGCAAGTTGGGAGAATAATAATAGTAACGAGAAGCATTGATTATGGGCCTACTACATCCACAGGCTGTGCCAATCACCTCATTTTATATACAATAGAATTAACAGTTCTGATGCCAGTTGCAAGACAGGCATCATTGTGCCCACTTCACAGATGAGGAAACTGAGGTTCAGAGAGAGGGAGTAACTTGCCCATGGAGTGACTGAGTGGAGCCAGGATTTCAGCCCCCGGTCTGAGCTGAAGCCACAGTCTTTCCACTGTTCTTGTGGGTGAGGGATACAGAATCCTCAGCAGGGACAGACTGCTGGGGTGTAAAGGATAGCCGGCCAAGTGCAGGTCTCCACGGGAAACTGAGCCAGCAGGCCCAAGGCAGTCAGCCAGTCCCACAACAGCCAGTCCCACGAGGGAGGAGGTGCTCAGCCCTGTGTCCCCCCAGGCTGGGTGGAAAGTCACTTCCCCCTGGGGTGCTGCGAGGTGCCCTGGCCCTGCGCCAGCCGGCCTGGCTCACTCTCCTGCTTTGGCGTGGTCATGCGTGGCCCCCCCCCGGGGATTGCTTGTCCTGTCTGTAAAACCCGCACATTCTGTCCGTGGGTTTCTGCTTACATAGGAAGGGTCTGGTGCCTTATATCACTGCAACCCAGCTGTCCTGCACTGGGGCCGAAGAGGGTCAAGGCTGGCTGGGCAGTGGGCCGCCCCCTCGCCAAGCCCAGGGCCCAGGGGCTGTGACTGTTAAAATGGTGCAGAAACAATGCTATTGGGCTCCCGTGGACGTCAAGCTGGCCTTTGTCGTGTGTCATTGGAAGAAAAATGTTTAAATGGAGCTGGGCAGGCAGAGTTCATCAACCCTGGACTCCAGGAGTGGGAGAATCAGGCAGAGCAACAAGGATGGAGGCCACGGTGGTCTGTCTGGTTTGGGGAAACCGAGTCCATTCCGCAAGAGAGGCAGAGACACTGTATGACGAGGGATGGACACGCAGACACAAGGCCAGGGCGTGGGACTCAGATGAGATAAACAGCAGGATGTGAGGACCCAGGTACCGTGTGGGGGCCAGGACCTCAGCAGACTCCCCGGGCCATGCAGCCCCTGCCTAAAGCCCACTGTCAGCCCTAAGATGTCACCTTGGCAGTCGAGGGCTGGGAGCAGAAGCCCAGCTATTCCTCCCTCACCTGCCAGGGAGGTTAGGGCTGGAAAAGCCCCGAGAAGTCATGGAGCAAGAGGCTCCTTGGGCTGAGCACCGTCTGAGACACCAGCCCCCTCAGAATAAGCACTGCATTCAATCTGCAGGCTCAGGCCCTCCGAAGACAGAGATGCCCCTCTGCGCAAACCTGAACCGAAGACAGCGCCCAGCACACAGGGAGGAGCGAGCCAGTCTGCGGAGGACCCAGGACCACCTCGCTCTGGCTGCTCGGCTGCAATCACCTCTGGTGCACAGGAGCCCCAGGCCCCCTGGCCCTCCCAACCCAGGTGCAGGCCTCCTTCCGGGCCACCAGGCCCTGCCCTGCCATCTCAGCCGCTGCCAGTCCAGCCCGAACTTCCAAGTGGAGGCAGACATAGGCCACGGGGTGGGCAGTACTACAGGAGGCCGTGGAATGTGAAGTCTCCTCTCTCATAACTCATGGTGAAGGGAGCACGGGGCAGACTGGGGGACCCACAGCTCTCAGGCTCTTCCAAGAGGCCCTCCCTGGTTTTTTGCTGTCTCACTTTGAATTGCAAGAGTAAACTGTTTCTGTGCTTCCGCTGAACCTTCTGTTCTCCTGTCCTGATCCTTATCCTTGGCGCAGTGGATGACAATCGGGACGTTGTGCTGTGTCTGTCTTCATCACACCTGTGTGAAGTAGCAGGTCTGGCCTGTTCTGTAGATGGGAAAGCTAAAGCTCAAGGTTGTGGGCTGACAGCTCACCTTGGTCAGCCCTTCCAGGAGGTGCCTCAGCAGAAGATGAGATGGCCACATCCAATCACCGACCAGTTTGAGAGCACGAAGGCCCAACCACTTGCACCCCCGGCTCAGGGCCATTCTGCAAAAAGCTGACCAGTCTCTCTCCCAGAGTCCGTGTGCTGGGGAACCCAACCTGCCCCGGCTCAATGGCTCCCCACTTCCCGATTCACGGGCTTTGGGCCGGGGACTGACTTGGCCTCGGGTCACAGTGAGTAGGGCTGGGGGCCCTTCCTCTGAGACTATGATGGTTAATTTTATGTGCCAACTTGGCTGGGCTAAAGGATACCCAGTAGCTGGTAAGACATTATTCCTGGGTGTGTCTGTGAGAGTGTTTCCTGAAGAGATTAGCATTTGAATTGGTGCGCTGAGTAAAGCAGAGCACTTTCCCTAGGGCAGGTGAGCATCATCCAGTCCTGTCAGGGCCTGAATAGAACAAAAGGTGGAGGAAGGTTGAATATGCTTTCTGACGGACACCCATCTTCTGCTGCCCTCAGGCACCAGCGGTCCTCCCTGCTTCCTGGGCCTTCTGACTGGGGCTGGGCCCACGCCCCTGGCTTTCCTGGCCTCCGACTTGCAGGTGCAGATGGTGGGACGTCTCAGCCTCCGTAACTGCGTGAGCCAAATCTCAACAAATCTCTTGCTAGATATTTACCTGTGTCCTACGGGTTCTGCTCCTCTGGAGAACATGGACAGAAAGTCAGTTGGCACTTTTTATCTTTTAACTGAGGCAGCAAAATGCCCAAGGGCTTTCTCTTTGGAGCCAATACCAGGAGCCCTGAGAGGCCGGTACAGTGGCATTCCTCACACCCACGCCTGGGACCCGCGCCACTGACCTCCACCCGCACGAGAGACTTTACCTACGGAAACTGTTAAACACACAGACACCTGGGTCCCTCTCAGAGGTTCTTATTCCAGAGGTCTAGAAGGGCCTGCAGGTCTCCTTGTTGGACCAGTTCCCCAGCTGGCCAGCAAACCAGGGGCCATGGGGCAGCCTCCAACCCCACAGTGAGGAAATGAAAGTTACTATTATCCAAGCTCCCAGTGGGTCCTGCCAGCTCTTTACATGAAAACCAGCGTCTGGTAAAGCCCAAACGGTCTCAATGTCAAAAACATTACCAATTGATTACAACTGCCTGTTACAATGTGATTAGCATCATCTAATTAAATCCCACTATAAAAGACTCCATGCTATATTTTTAAGAACTGGAGTCATTGATTATTCTACAGAGTTTTTCTTATATAGTACCTCCTTAAATCTTCCAAACAACCCCAGAAGTCGAGGTAGGTCAAGGACGACCTGCATTTTTTGGATGAGGAAACAGAGCGGATCTGATTTTGTAACACTTAACCCAGATGAACCCCGGTCCTCCCCCGCGCTCCCCCCTCCCAGCACCTGTCTGGAAAATAGAATCATGTGAAAATGAACATCTGACCCTCACTGGTGCAGGCCCCACTGGGGAGGAGGCGGGAGTGGCCATTTCCCGGCCCCGGCCCCCATGTTTTCCGTTGGCATGCTGTCGGCTGTACCTGAGTTACCAAGGGCCGCCCGAGCTGAGGACAACCAAAAAGCTGACCTGAGGGTATGCAAGTGATTCTCCCCTCTCCTCAAGCCATTTCTCCACCCTGGGGGTGAACGCAGGAGCCCAGAGCCAGACGCACAGCCTGGCAGCCGAGCTCTTTCTCTCGCTCCTTAGCTCCTCGCCTCCCCAGCAATGTGAGGATGGCCGTGGGGTGCATGAATCCTCCCAGGTGCAGACCAAGCCAGGCACGTAAGTGATTGCCTCTGAGGAAGAAAAGCACTAACTCAGAGACTTCAGTTGGGCAGGGCAGGGTGGGGTCTGGAAATGTCCAAATCAGAGGGGCAGAAAGGCTGCATGGTGGGGATCCACTTCCCATTCAGATGTGCTGTGAGTGGGTAAACTCTCTGCAGGAAAAGCAGAGAGGCAGTGTGGTAGAGTAGAGAGGGCAGGGTTTGGGGTTCAGCGAGCAAGTGGGGCTTGTGTCGCAGCTCTGTTACCCCCCTGCCAGCTGGGTCACTTTTATCCTCATTCATTTCACACCCATTGTTTGAGTGCTGGCTGAGCGGATGGGGCTCAGGGATGAAAAGGTTGGCCCATGTCTTCCTCACAGGCTGGTCCTGAGGCTGTGTGGCTCACGTCCACGAAAGCCCGGGACCCCCAGCACTAAACGCCTGCTGGGTGCAGTGTGTGTGAGAGTCCGAAGCAAGAGGGGGGCTGACGCCTGCAGTTCACTTTGAAATGCACCAAAAATAAGAAGGAGGGAGGGATGGAGAGACGCATAAATATCTCCCAGAGTAAATGTAGTAAAATGATAAAATCTAGATCGTGGCTGTGGGACAGGGTGTTCACAGTCAAGTTCTTTCAACTTCCCTGTATGTTTGAAATTTGTCATTTAAAACATGTGGGGAGGGCAAGGACATTTTTTTTTCAACAAATGATGCTGTGAAAACTGGAGATCCACGTGCAGAAGAATAAAGCTGGTCCTTGCCCAGCGCTGTGTACAGAAGGCAGCCCCGTGGATTACAGACCTGACGGTAAGACCTGACACTGGAAAACTCTGAGAAGGAAACACAGGAAAAAAACTTCATGGCGTTGGGTTTGGCAATGATTTCTTGGACGTGACACCACAAGCACAGGCAACAAAAGAAAAAATAGACAAATGAGATTTGTCTATTTAAAATATAAAATATAAAAATAGACAAATGAGATCAAGCTTAAAAGCTTCTGCGAAGCAAAGGACAAAATCAACAGAGTGAAAGGCAACCAATGGAAGCAGGGGAAGTATTCGCAAATTCTACACCTGCTAAGGGGTTAATATCCAGAAATAGATAAAGAACTCCTAAAACTAAACAATAAAAATTAAACAACCTGATTCCAGAATGAACAAAGGACTTGAATAGACATTGCTTTAAAGATAACATACAAATGGCCAAGGAGTATAGAAAAGATGCTCAACATCACTAATCGTTAGGGAAATGCAAATCAAAACCACAATGAAATTCCACTTCACACCCATTAGGATGCTTGCTAGGGAAGGAAGGAAGGAAGGAAAGGAGGGAGGGAGGAAGGGAAGGAGGAAGGGAGGGGGGAAGAAGGAGAGGGGAGGAAGGGAGAGGGAAGGAGGGGAGGGGAGGAAGGGAGGGGGAGGGAGGAAGGGAAACAGCAAGTGCTGGTGAAGATGTGGAAAAACTGGAACCCTTGTGCATTGTTGGTGGGAATGTAAATTGCTGCAGCTGCTGTGGAAAACAGTATGGCAGTACCTCAAAAAATTTAAAATAGAACTACCATATGATCCAGCGATCCCACTTCTAAGTATCTATTCAAAATAATTGAAAGCAGGATCTTGAAGAAATATTTGCATGCCCATGTTCAGTATGGCACTATTCACAATAGCCAAGAGATGGCAGTAGCCTAAATGTCCACCAACAGATGAATGGATGGATATATGAACTGTGGTATGTACATACAACAGAATATTATTCGGTCTTAAAAAGGCAGGAAATTTTCTCATAGGATAAAACACAGGTGAACTTGAGTGCTGAGTGAAATAAGCCAGTCACAGGAAGGCGAATACCGTATGATTCCAATTACGGAGGGTGTCTGAAGTAGTCCAAGTCATAGAAACAGAGAGTAAAACGGCAGCCGTGGGAAGTGGAGAGGTGTTTATCGGGTATAGAGTTTTAGTTTTTCAAGATAAAGAAGGTTGGAGATTGGCTGCACGATAGAGTGAGTATATTTAACACTACTAACTGTACGCTTAAAATGGTTAAGATGGTAAATTTTATGGGTTTTTTTTGTTTTTGTTTTTTCTTACCACAATTTTCTTTAAAAGTTAGAGGAAAGAAGACATCCAGGTTCAGGGTCAGCTGTTTGGTCCAGGACCGTCCTGGCCCGGAGGCGCTGTGGACCAGGCTGGGCCTCACCACCCCATTTTGCCGATGAGGACAGAGCAGGGCCTGGCTCACGTTCCGAGAGGCGCCTGCGCAGCTGTTGGGACAGAACCCTCAGGGCCCAGGCCGGGTCTTCTGAGCAGGGGCTCTCTCCCTGCACAGAACCCAAGAAGCCAAACTTTCGTGATTTAATGAGCATTCATTAAGCACCTCCTATGTGCTGGGCCTTCTGTCTGGCACAAGGAGATAGAGGGCTCAGATCCATGCCCTGTCATCTGGGACCTCATGAGTTAGTTGGTGGCAGAGGAATCTAGCAAAGGGTTCAATAACTTATCACCCAATGTGCTACCTGCCGTGCGCCCGCGCTCAGGGTGCCGAGGCAGCACCAGCGATGGCACACCTCCTCCCCCGTGCAGGATTTCAGCATCTCCACCACCTCCTGCCATGAGATGGGGGGGAGGGGCAGCCACGCAAGGGTTGAAGGGACGACAGAGAAGTTCCACAGCAAGATGGCATGGGGAAGAGCGCTGGTGACCTGGGAACAGCCAGTGCAAAGGCACAGACACGGGAAGCAGTCTGACGTGTTTAGACTATTAAAAGCTGTTCAGTTTTGCTGGAGCTTAAAGTGTGAGAGGATGAGATAAGCAGCTGAAGCCAGAGAGGGACACAGGCCTAAGGAGGCCGGACGTCTTCCTGTGGAGGAAGGGGAATGACGGAGGGTTCTCAGCAGGGCAGCAGCAAGGTTCGGTCTGCCCTGATGGGGATCCTCCCGATGGTTATGTGCAGGGTGGATTTGAGGGTGAGCTGTGAGGCAGGATCTCAGGGGGCTGCTGAAACCCAGATTCTCACCAGAGTGACTGCTTGGACCGTGGGAGTCCCTAGGGACTCAGGGGCAGACAATGGCTGTCAGCCAGGGACCAGGCCTCCAGGAAACCTTAGGAAGGCACAGGCTCCAGATCAAAAGGTTCCCTTGGTATCACTAGGAACACCAGGGACAGGTCACATCCACACATGAGCAAAGGGGAATGCCAAGTAGCCAAGCGCCTCCCTCCCAGCCCAGGTGTGCTATAGACTCAACTGTGTGCACTGCCCTGAAATTCACGTGGAAGCCCTAACCCCAACGGTATTTGGAGACAGAGTCCTTGGGAGGTGATTAGGTTTAGATGAGGTCATGGGGGTGGGACCCCATGATGGAATTAGTGTCCTTTTAAGAAGAGACACCTGAACGAGCTCTGTCCCTCTCCTACCCCCACCATGTGAGGACACAGTGAGAAGGTGGCCAGGAATTCAGCTCTTGCCAGGAACTAAATCTGCCTGTATCTTGATCTTCGAGTTAGCGGCTTCCAAAACTGTGAAAAGTAAATGTCTGGTTTTTGTAAAGCCACTCAGTCTATGGCATTCTGTTATAACAGCCCAACCTAAGACAAGTGGATTGAAAGAGAGCTTGTCATTGAGGACGTGTGAATTTATTTTTATGAGACTATGCTGTCGTCTCATAAAAATCAATTGGGTCAAGCTTCCCCAAGGAGCACTGGGGTGGTCCAGAGGTTGGCTCTCCGTTCTTCCTTAAGGGAGGATGGCTTCCCCAGCCCTCCCAAAACAGAGCCCGGTGGGGCTGCATCACCCCTCCTCTGGACCCATAGACAGAGCCTTCAGAGGTGGGAAGAGTGAATTTGCGGACATCCGTGCAGGATTCCAGCATCCCCACTACCTCCTGCCATGAGGTGCACAAATCTCTGACCTGCTCCAGGCTGACGTCCCTCAGCTCCAATGTGGCTGGTGAGGATGATGGTCAGGCACCAAGAACCCAGATTCACCCAGCTCAGGCTCGTAGTGCTTTGCAAAGGGCAGCTGGTTCTGCAGTTCTAGATGTCAGCCCCATCCAGCCCTCTCCTCACCGGGAAGGCCCAGGCCCCGCTTTCCACCAGAAGTTCTCAACCCCAAGTACTGAGAGCTGGGCCCTCCCTGCCCGACACTGGGATTAACTATGAAAATGTCCTGTTCAGTCTTTGGGAAGGTTGGATCCCAATATACCTCCGCACCTTTTCTAGAAAAGACTGAGCTTAGGGTCAGGATAGCAACAGGTTTTAACAGAGAAAAACTAGTCTAATGAGCCCACCTCTGCTGCCAACTTTGGCCTGTCTTTGCCCTCTAAGAGGCATGGACCCTTATTTTTGGAAAACAGAAGGCAGTCCACAGCTGCATTACTCGTTAAGATTGTGGCTCACTGTGGGAAGCCTCCCTGCAAGACCCTCCTCAGCTCAGGTGTGAGGCTCCTGGTTTGCTTTGCTCAGACTCTTCTTGCAAACACCTGTGTTTGCCACTCCTTGGTCCCTCTCAGTCCTAGGACTCTCATGATGGGTCCCGCCTCACTGGCTGCTGAGCTCTCCTCCACCCCCAGCACCCTCTCAACACACATGTCTTACCCCCATAGCGTCGGCACCGTTCCAGTGTTCATATGGCCCTGCTCCCTGTCTCTGGGCTAGCTTCCGCTTACCTCTCAAAGAGATGGTTGACGAGAGCAAGAGAGATGACGTTCCCAGGCCCTTCCTACACCCTGTGTCCAGGACATTCGAGTGAGTGACAGGAAAACCTCGTCTTACTATCTGGAGCCTCTGCCCTGGAGAGGCAGGGTCCCTGTGGCCAACGGGGAAATGCCCCAGTTTCCTCTGGGTGGCCTGATCCAGACCCAGAAGAGTCTCAGAAAATTCATGAATTTAGCAGTCATCTCCTGCGACATCACTCTGGCCCTAGTCACCCCCCGCGAAATGCCCGTGGGAGAAGAAGCCACCATAGGGAGCGCGGAGAGCCCTCTGGACGTGCAGACAGCCCAGCAGCCAAACTGTGCGCCTGCGACATGGGCCAGCCCTCGTGAAATCTCTTTCCAGAGAAAGAAAAAGCAGGTGACATCTGTGGATATTTACAGCCCCACACAGCATGACGAGAGGTGCTGAAAGATGCCTGTCTGACAACAAAACCCACTCCACCAGCTGGAACCACTCTGGCCTGGGATGAAGTATCAAAGGGCCCAGAGTCTCATCAGCAAGGCCATGCTGTCTGTTGAAGCTGAGAGCAAGAGCAGACGCCAAACAGAACAGGCCCTTGGCTAGTCCTCCCCACCAGGCCGGGGCCCAGAGTTTCCCGAAGATGCCAGGAAAAAGGCAGGTATGAAAAGTGACTGAGTGGTCAGGCCCTGTGAAGTGTCCTCTTCGGCTCAGCCAGCCAGACAGCCGACAGCAACGATGGCATCTTCCTCATCATGTCCGTAGGCCTCCACCTCCCCCACGGACCTTGCAGGGTCTCACACAGTAATAGCAATATTTCTCTAAGTCTCACTTACTCATCTATACAGGGGAGATCACCATGCAGCCACCTGCAGAACCTCTTTATCCAACAGGTGAAAAATGCCTTTGCAATCATTCATTCACTTAAGAAGCATGCCAGGTTCATGCTCTTTGCCAGTGCCTGAGGAAGTAGAAACATATATGACAAGGATATGACCTGCACGGAGGTCAGTCAGTGAGAAGAGTCTCTGCTGAAAAACGGGGCTGAGGCCCAGCCTTACCAGTTAGAGAAGACCCAGGAAGCAAGGAAGTTGAGTCAGGGGAGGTGGGCAGTTCTTTTAAGAAACTTGGCTGAGAAAGGAACCCAAGTTAGGGCCGTGGCTTAAAGGCTATGCAAAATCACTAAGATTGTCTTCTTAAAAATGAGAGGTGCTTGGTGTGCTCATGTGCTGATGGGAAGAAACCAGTGGGTGAGAAATAGGGAAATGACAGAAGAGACGGGATGCCCAGGGGCATGGAGTCCTGAGAAAATGAGCTAAGCAGGATGCAGAGGGCCAGGCATTGAAGGAAGACCTGAGTCCCTACCTCCTACGGGTCCCACAGCACCTCAAACATACCTTTAGCAACACCCTTATTTCACAGGATTAGGATTATTTGCTCACTCCTCTGGCCACTGCACCACCCCCCACGCAACCCCATTGGCACACACACCCTGCCCGGGAGCTCCTAAGGTCCACTCTTCATCAATGTGACCCAAGCGCCTAATACAGTGACTGTAATCTTCCAGGCACTTGGCTACTTTGAATAAACGGTGCTGCTCCTTGTCCCTCCCTTTAATGATAGCCACGGTAGACAAGTCTCAGAAACAGCACGAGATTCACTGAGAAGCATTTCCCCAAAATGCTGAGCTCTGCAGATTGGCCAGGAGGCTGCAGCCTCCTCCCAGGAGAACTCCTTCTAGCTTTGAACCCTCAGCCATTCCAAACACAAACACACTCATACACAGAGCTCGAGCCAGGGGTGAAATGTCAACATCATCTTGGACTCAAATCAATCAGCTCGATGCTTGGATGCACTAACGAAGCCACCTCACCCCGAACCTGCCTGTGCCTATATGGGGGCCCAGAGGGTTCATTTCCTGTCCTGGCCAGGACTCTAGCTGAAAAAAAAAAAAAAAAAGAAAATTCTCCTACTTGATTTAAACTTTTCATCTCCTGATGACTTTGCGGCAGATCTCCTCCAGACCCCAAGGCAACACTAGACTCGGCCTCTAATACACTACAGAGCAGGCCATCTTAGGTGCTGTGGGAAGGGGCCAGCCCGGAGTCCAGATGCCCTGTCCCTTGCGATCGGACAACCTGAGTCAGATTTCTCAAGACCTCAAGGGTCCCAGGCAGCTTAGAGTAAAGAGCACTTAATTGGGAGCAAAGAACCAGGTTCCAGGTCTGCACAGGCCACATCCCAGCTGGCTGACCTTGGCCAAGTTCCTGAGTCACAGGCATGTATCTTCTTCATGTGTCCTCACATGGCAGAAGTGGGGAGGGAGCCCTCTTTTATTAAAGCACTAATCCCATTCACAAAGGCTCCACCCTCATAACCTACTGCCCTCCTGACATCATCACGTTGGGGAGTAGGTTCCAGCACAGGGATGATGGCAGGGAGCAGACACACAAACATGCAGCCTGCAGCAGCATCTGTTCCATGGTGACAGAGATGTGTGTGACTGAAAGCGTACAGTGGGAAGCACCCTTTCAAAGGTAAGAAATAACAGCATGGTGATACGGTGCTGATGAAGGTGATGATGTTACCTCTCCCGCCAGCTGCCTGAACTAACTGGGGGGACGTCTCCTGGTGGGATGTGGCTCAAAGAACTACTTTTTAAATTAAATCTAGCAGTGCAGGGATGGTACTGAGTCCCATCCTCAGTGCTGACTCCTTTGATCAGCACGGCAGAAATCGTGTTCCATTTGCAGCGCGTCAACAGCCTCGGCAGAACCCTGGCGAAACGCCAGGCACCGGTCGGGCACCACAAGGGAAACAGATGATGACGACACCCTCTGCCCTCCAGAACCTCTCAGTCTGTCCACACCGGTGCAATCGGCAACCTTTCCAGGGACTAACCGGCAATAGGATTCAAAGGCCTTAACTTAATAATGCTGCATGGATTTATCCTACATTATTAAGGGTGTGGGCAAAGATTTCAGGTAAACAGATGTTCACAAAGTTCCAGTCCCGGTAATGATGGAGTAACTTGTATCAGGCTAACTCTACTTTAGATAAAAATTATAAACTCTAGATCCAGTTTTTAAACAACTATTTGAAGACACTAGAAAGCAACAAAAAAAGGCAGCAGAAACTGGAGGGAATTCAACTCTTGCCAAAAGGGAATAGCACTGAGCAAATTCTGCATTATATGACTTTTCCTTTGAGGGCACACCTCAGTTCAGGCCCTGCAGAGTGGCCAGAAATCAAGTCAAAAACTGCTGTTGTTTAGGCATAAGACTGCCAGAGGGAAGAAATCTAATAAGGAAGTAGGCACACAGAGCAGAGAGCCCCAAACCCTGTGGGTGAAGTCCCCTGAAATCGTTGGCTGACCCCTAAACTGCACACATATGGGAGATGCCATATAGCTCAGCAGTAAACAACAGCGGGAAGGCTGCAAAAGCTAAGCAAAGATATAAACTTCTACCCAACAGAAGGACAATTATTTTGAGCTTGAGTCTCTCCAAGGTAGGGCATTTACTTAATATCTAGGACTTGCCCTTGAAGCTATAGACAGTCTATGCCTCAGAAGTAAAAACTATATTTCAGGTCTAGGGGATTTACATACCCACCGTGAAAAGCTATTAAAATTGAGCCTTAATAAGTTTACAGTAACTTAACTGCTTGCTAGAACAAAAATCAACATTCTTCAAGGAAACCAGAACTTCTACGACATATCAAATTGTTCAGTATATAACCAAAAGTGACTACCATGGGAAGAAGAAAAGGAAGGAAGGAAGGAAGGAAGGAAGGAAGGAATGAATTGTGGCCCAAGTCCAGGGAAAAGTGTCAATACATAGAAACCCTATGATGACCCAAATGTTGAAAACAGAAGACAAAGACATAAAAGCTGCTATTATATATAAATTCTAGGATATTAAACAAATCATGGTAAAAAAAGATTGAACAGATGGAAAAAATCCTATCAAGGAAACATAAACGAAAACAAAATGGAAATTTTAGAACTGAAAAGATCTGAAATGAAAATTTCCCTGGATGGGCTTGACAGAAGATCACAGATGTCAGAAGAAAGTCAATGAACTTTGAAGACAGATCAACAGAAATTATCCAATCCAAAAATCAGAGTGGTTAAAAAAAAAAAAAAAAACAGAACTCAATGCCAAGCAATCTTACATGTGTAAATAGAATCTTGGAAGAAGAGAATAGGACAGAGAAATATTTGAAAAAGCCATCAATAAAAATTTCCTTTTTTGGTAAAAACGAAAACCAAAACAAAATTGACTTATAGATCCAAAAGCTCAAAGAGCCCCAAGCAGGATTAAGAAAATTCCAGTTCGTGACATTACAATCAAACTGCTTTAACACAAAGATTTAAAAGTTGTTTGATAACAGCCAGAGGGGGCCAGGAAACACACTCCCAGAAGGGAAACAATAGGAGTACAGCAGACTTTTCACCAGAAACAATAATGTCAAAAGACAATGGATCAACCAATCTGTTTCAAGTACTGAAAGAAAAAATCATCAATCCAGAATTATGAACGCAATGAAAATATTATTCAGAACTTAATGGAAAATAAAGTACTGGAGATGATGGCTGGAGAAAACGGAACCCTTGTACATTACTTGTGGGAATGTAAAACGGTGCGGCCACTATGAAAACAGCTTTACGGTGCCTCAGCAAGTTAAACACAGAATTATGCCATATGATGCAGAAACCCCAGTCCTAGAGCATACATCAAAAAGAATCAAAAACAGGTGTTCAAACAAAAGCTTGTATGTGAATGTTCATAACAGCACTATTCACGATAGTTGAAATGTGGAAAAAGCCCAAATGTCCATCAATGGGTGAATGGAAAAACAAAATGTGGTATATCCATATAATGGAATTTTATTCATTATTCAGATACATGCCACAACTTGGACGAAGCTTTAAAACATTATGCTAAGTAAAAGAAGCCGGGCACAAAAGGCCACATGGTGTATGGTTCTATTTATATAAAATATTCAGAACAGGCAAATCGATAGAGACAGAAAGCAGATTTGTGGTTGCCAGGGGCGAAGGGAAGGGAGAACGAGGAATGACTGCTGAACGGGTACAGGGTTTCCCTTTGGGGCGATAAAAATAAGTTCTGGAACTAGAATGTGGGATGGTTGCAAAACATCGTGAATGTACTTAATACCACTGAATTATACATTTTAAAATGGTTAGTTTTATGTCTGCGTAGTCTACCAAAATTTAATTAACTAACTAATTCAAATTAAAGCAAAATAAATACTAAAAAAAATCTTTATTCGTTGAATTTACCGCATGCAGATCTTTTATTTACTTTTTATTACATTTTCTTTTTATGCTATTACAACTGTCCCCACGGAAATAACTCCTTGGGGTGGAAGAGAAGGGATACAAGCTGGAGGCTCAGAGCTCCGGAAGAAATTAAAGATCCCTGAAAATGATAACTATGAGATAAGTAAAAGATTATTTTTACTCCTTTCACTTCTTAAAAATAATATCTGACTGGTTAATTCAAAAATTATGTTATTGAATTCTGAATGTTATAATATATTCAGATTTAAAACATATGACGATAGCAGAAAGGATGATGGGGGTGGATAAACAGAATTGTACTAGCAATAGTTTCTTCTAACTTTCGTGCAACAGCCCCATATATACCCTGTTTACTACAATAAGGAGACAGAGTGTAATCCTTAGAAGAACAACTAAGAAATACTACAGAGAAGCATAACTAAAAATCCAATAAAGGAAAATATGCAATTTCTGTCTCCAGTCACACTAACTCACTCTTAACTTGCCCTCTCACCACGAACAATGTGAAAATTGGACAACATGTATGAAACAAATGTCGCAGACATTGAACGATGCGGAGCAATGATTCCTGAGAGAAGAAAACGAACAAGGCCAGGCTGAAGGCACCTCCGGACCGAGCAGAGGGAGGGGACGCAGCAGAACACGGCAGCCCCTGAGCTGAAGAGACGACAGGGAGGCCGAGGCACATTCGCTGGGCAGAGCACCAGAGCAAACAGAACTACGTGTGCAGTTACTCACGGGGTCAAACTCACTTAACCGTACACTTCAGTGCATGTAATAAGCTACATGTAAATTTTACCTCAATAAAGTTGATTTTAAAATGCACACATAATTATTAAAATAAAATATAGAAAACACGCATAGCCCCAGATCTATAGATTGCCCTGTATCTGTAAAATCGGTGATCAAATTCATTTGATATCAACAAATTTGTTATTAAAAACTTTCCCACAAGGAAACTTATTAAACATTTAAGGAACAAGCTATACCAACTTTATTTTTAAAATTCTTTCAGAAAATAGAGGAGGAAAAATTTCCCAATTCTTTTTATGAGAACAGCATACCCTCATAACTAATGACTGACAGACATTGTAAGGAAAGCAAATTACACATAAATATCAAATATGGAAATATAGAAAAGGATAGTACATCCCGTAAAGTTCATCTGGGTAATAATAATGTTACTCTCAGGAACAAAAGGTCGGTTAGTATTCGATGTAATTTGTCACATTAACATAATTAAGAACAAAACATATAATTACCTCAGTGCAGATGCAGAAAAAGCATTTGATGAAATTCAGTACCTATTCATGATAAATATTCTCCAGCAAACTAACAGTACAGAAGAGATTCTCTTCATCTGGTAAATGGCATATAAGAAAAACATACTGTTAATGACATACTTAATACTGAAATATCGAGAACTTTCCCCCGTGACCAGAAACAGGGCAAATATGTCTGTTCTCATCACTTCTATTAAACATTTTACTAGAAGTTCAAGCAGTCCAATACGGCAATACAAAGAAAAGCCGTAAAGATTTGAAAGGAAGAAGCAAAAATGTCTTTATTCAAAGAGGGCATGAGAGTTTTTGTAGAAATTCCAAAGAAATCAGTAAATAAGTTACTAGAATGAATAAATAAATTTAGTATGGTTTTCAGATACTAGATCCATATTTACAAATCAAATACAATTTTATATACTAGCATCAAAAAATTAGAAAATCATATTTTAAAAAGCAATTTCATTTTTTTAAAGCATCAAAAGTACTAAATATTTAGAGATACACTTAATAAACCACAAGCAAGCCCTCTACTCTGAAAACGGTAAAAACGGCTGAGAACACCTAAAGGACCACACGCCGGAGAGCGGCCCGGTGCTCGTGGCCCAGCAGGCTCAGCGCTGAGGCGGCCATTCTCCCCCCGCTGGTCTGTGAACTGTGTCACAGTCCTGAGCCCAATCCCCACAAACAGCTTTGTGCAGACAATGACAAGTCGATTGTAAAATTTTTTATGGAAATGCAAAGGAACTAAAGTAGTCAAAATAGTCCTTAAAAAGAAAAAATTACATTCCATTTTATTCCACAGATAAAATTTAAAAGATTAATATCACCAAATGTTGGCAAGAATATGGAGCAATTGGAACACACTTTGTTTGTGGGAATGTAAACTGTTAAAACCTCTTTGGAAAATAGTTTGGCTGTTTTTTATAACATTAAACAATCCAATTAAAAATGGGCAAAAGCCTTGGACAGACTTCACAAAAGAAGACATAAGAACAGCTGGTGGGCAGATCAGACAGGCATACAGCAAGAGGCTCAACATCGTTGTCAACAGGGAAGCACACGCTAAAATCACAGCTAGAGAGCGTTTCACAGCCACTGCACGGGCTAAAAGAAAAAAGATGGACAACACCAAGTGTTTGCAAGGATGTGGAGCAACCGGAACATACTTTCCCGGGGGGAGTGTAAATCGCTTTGGAAAAAGTTTGAGCTCTTTCTTATAAAACTAAACATACACCATGACCTACCAATTCTAGGGATTTATCCCAGGGAAACAAAAATATATGTTCACAGAAGCTTTAGACATAAAGCCAAAAACTAGGAACGACCCAAATTATTATCCACAAGAGAATGAATGAATAAAATTGTGGTTATTTATATAATAGAATAATACCCAGTAACAAAAACAAATAAACAACTGATACACATGTAACAACACGAACACATCTCAAAAATTATGTTCAATGAAACAACCATACACAAAAGGGAATCACACCATATGATTCCATTTACAGGAAGTTCAAGAATAAGTAAAACAGATCTGCGACGATAGAAATTAGAACAGTAGTTGTTTGGTGGTGGGAACTTTCTGGGAAGTGACGGAAATGTTTATGTATTATCACAAACTCATCAAATTGTACATTTAGGATTGGTGCATTCAGTGTATGTAAATTTTACCTCCGTTAAAAAAAGATGTTTACAGCAATGCTAGTAATAATTTAAAATTAGAAGCAACTTAAATACCTTACAGTGGGGGTTTAGTTAATAAAGCAGGTACTCAAATACAACCTCCACTCAGAATGATCCTACAGAAAGCTATGTATTGACAAGGAGCGATGCTTGTGACAACTTCTATGAAAAAGAAAGTTATCACACAACAGTCTCGTCACCACTGACCTGTCAGCTCAGAACATGCTCCGTAGGCATTTCACTCAAGCAAGACTCAAGGTGAACGTCCAAGGGAATTTTCACTTTTTCTTGCTTTGTAAGAAAAGTGAACATGTACTTGCTTTTGGAATAAGAAAAAATATTTCTGGATATATAAATGTAGCTATAGACTCACACATAGTTAGTTTCTGTTACTCGTGGCAGTTCTGTTCTGTAAAGACGCTGGAAACTCAGAATCAGCAAATACTGAGCGGCTGCTCCTCGGGGAGACGTGGGGCTGGGCTCCCGGGAGCATCACAACGCTCTCGTCAGCTGATCAAGAGAAACCTTGTTTCATGTGCGCTTCTCCTTGAAGGCACCAGACTGAGTACATACCATTGATTCACTGGCATTGAACTCACGGCCAACGGCACTATAACCAATGCCTGAGCAAAGCTTGTTTACAGCGCACGTTTTCTCCATAAGGCACATCCTGGCCTTTTTGCACTTAGGACACCACACGACACTACGCTTGCGGACATTTTAAACAATGGGATCTTCTGCCCACCCCCCAAGAAAAGCAAAAAAATGTGAAAACCGCGGCATTAAAAAGACCATTGAAAGAACAATGGTTTGCAGCGTGAGAATTGAAGCAAGAAGGCAGAGTTCCGCCTTGTTCAACCTCAGCTGGGAGCATGCAAACTGGGCAACTCTGATTTTTTGCCTTTCTGTACACATCGGTGAATGCCTCTAGTGTTGATTTGAGGGTTCCAAATAAACTTTAACAAGTAGGCCAATTAACAAATAGAGAATTTGCGAACAATCCGGATTGACCATATATAGACATATCTGTGAAGGAAAGTATCCCCAAGCCTTGGGCCTGCACTCCTGGGGCATCCTGGGAGGAAGCACAGGAGGCCAATAGGAAGGAGGACCTGGATAAACAGAGAAGGGAGGAAGGAGGCCCAGAGAGAGGCCACCTGGGAGGCTGGAGCCACCTACCCCTCAGCAGTTGAATCCAGAGTCCTAAGACCGGACAGACCCGAGACCAGACACAGCCAAAGAGAAACACACTTCTCCTGGTGAAGCTCATCTGAACGAAAGTAAAACCCACGGGGAGAGAGAGTGCTTCTGATCGGCCACTTTCCAGAGAGGCAGCAATGGGAACGAATGGGAATAATTGTCCCAGGACCCTCAGCAACCACCTTAGGAATGTGCTTAGACACCACCCGGGGCCCATGGCGCCCGCCAACCTCCAGAGGGGCTTGGGACAGCCCAGCCATGCGGGCAGCCACCACACATGTATGCATGACCGAGTCCCACTGAGAACCCTGGCTCAGGGAATGTCCCTGGCGGGCAGTGCCCCGCATGTACTGACTGACACATGTCACTATGGGGAGCGGCTGCACTGTCCACACCGCCACCGGGAGGGGACAACTGGGAGCTCTGAGTGTGGACTCTGCCCCTGGCATCTCTTGTCTGGGCTGAGTTTAAATTGTTTTCTTTCACTGTGATAACCCATAAATGTGAGTGTAACAGCTTTTGAGTTCCATAAGTCCTTCCACTAAATTATCAAACCTCAGGGTTGTCTTGGGGCCTCCCCATCTGCCTGTATATCCGCTTCTCCAATCCTCTCTCTAATCAGCTTTGCCATCCTGCCCGTTCCCTCGCTGAGTTCAATAAAACACCTGTTCACTATCTACTTGTGTGAGAATTATGGCTAAGCCTGTGCTTCATTAGGTGGAGCCCAATGCTGATCACTGAAAAGGACCCAGTCAGTCACTCAAGGGTAAATCAACCACTTCCCTGGAAGCCCCTGCCTCCCTGCCCCCTGCAGAAGGCAGGCAGCGGGTCTGCTCTGCTCTGCTCTGCACTATTGGGGACCAGAGGGCTCGCCCGCACCACGGCACTGGCAGGAAGGGCAGGTCCAAGGCCTGCTCTGAGGACCTCAGACCTCAGCAAGGGATCTGGGGCGCACTGTGGTCATCCAACACATAAAGCACCAGGTCCGGACACCCATACTTTCACTGGGGGTTAGCCTTACCTCACCGTGCACCCCTGAACTCCCTCCTGCTCCTCCCCAAGGCAGTCCTGTGTGCCCAAGTGTGGCCCAGCCCAGAGGCTGCCCCCTCCACTCCCAGGATCAGGCTCCTTGTACATCTCAGCCCCTCCCTGCAGTTCAGTGTTGGGTCACGAGCCCACTGAAGCACCAGCAGCGGCAGCACCAGCAGCGGCATCCTCATCGTCTCTGCTGGTTCTGTTATGTTATTATTTGTGACTGAAAGCCTTTTAGGCAGTTTATAACAAAAGCATCTACATAACTTATAGCTTATTATAACTTTTATTATAACCCTAACATATTATAAAAGTACATATA
The DNA here is from genome assembly GCA_004026765.1 of Micronycteris hirsuta. Classification (NCBI taxonomy): domain Eukaryota; kingdom Metazoa; phylum Chordata; class Mammalia; order Chiroptera; family Phyllostomidae; genus Micronycteris; species Micronycteris hirsuta. Next base: position 48,376 of record PVJI01004770.1, on the reverse strand, counting down.
TAAATTAGATTATAAAAAAAGATGAAAGAATAATTTTGTCAGAAAGTCAAGGTTGAAGGAAGTTACTATTTCCAAATAAAAACTGATCCCTCAGCCTTAAGACCGGCCGGCTATGCTGCGAACAAGGCAGGCTGCAGGCCTGTTCATTGAGCAGGGCCTGCTTTCCTAGGCTGTGAGCACGGCGGGGATTTGCTGTTGGCCATCTCTGACTTCCACGCAAGTGCGGCTATCTGGCCCCTTTGGGCCCCAGAACCAGGCTGAGCCCAGCCCAGGGCTCAGAAAAGGCCCAGCCTGGGCCCCACCCTCCTGCCTCCCTGTGGGCACCAGCCAGGCAGAAGCGCAGGGGCAGGGGGTGAGGCCTTCCTTCTGCTGCCACCCACCAGGTGCACCCGCCTCGTTCCACAGCAGACATGGCTCCAAGGCTGGTGGGCCCTCATCTGCATTTGCTCAGGGCCCAAACTTCCAGCTCTGCCTGCCCCAGTTTCGGGGTGAGTTGGAGCCAGGGCGAAAGAAATAGGCTGTGAGTAGAATCCTCTCCCCCAGACTGGAGCGCACCCCAGCTTGGCTAGTCCAGAACACTTGGTTCCGAGGTGACAAGAAAAGGAAAGGAAGAATGTGGAGAGAGGACCGGCTCACAGCAGGGCCCTCAAGCCCAGGCCGGCCAGTGCCTAGTCCCCTGCCCCCGTGTCCCCAGAGACTCACCCTCGTCACAGTTGCTCCCAGTAAAGCCAGGGCAGCACTTCCACTCCAGCGCTGTCACCGTTCGGTAGGACACTCTGTACGTGGGTCTGATCAGGGTCCTGTAACTGACACAAGGGCAGCGTCAGGACAGTGTGGGCCCCTCCCCAGGCCCAGCTCCTGCAGAGCTGGCCCAGCCAGTGGATCCTGTGGCCCCAGCTCTGTGCCACTGGCTGTGTGGCCCTGGGCAAGTGACCATCCCTCTCTGTGCCAAGCGTATTCTCAACTCCCTTCCAGGTCTATCTTCCTGAAAGCCTGCAGGTGTGGCCACCTATGGTGGAAAGATGTTCTGCTCGCTGACAGTTGTGGACTGAATTGTGTGCCCTAGAATCCATATGTTGAAGCTCCCCCCAACACACACACACTGAGGAAAGGGCACGTGGGGACACAGAAGAAGACAGCTGCCTGAGAAAACAAAGTTCTATTGTTGAAGCCACCCAGTCTATATCTTGCTATGGCAGTTCGAGCTACAACATTGACCAAAATAATGAACAAGGTAAAGAAAAATACCTTCAGAACCAGTGTGACTTCCCACCACCCTCAAGTCACTGAACTCCAACCTTTTCCCCAGTCCTTATTTCCTTTTGTTGATTCACCCAATGAATACTTTCTGAGTGCCAACCACATGTTATATTTGGTCAAGATTGATGAAACGGAGTCCCCAGTATTGGGGCTCCAGCAGCAATAAAATGCTCCGCAAATTGCTGTGGGGTCCACAGTAAAATTTCAACATCCTATAGTTTCAACTTTTTCTTACAAATAAGCTTGACACTTATTTTGTATCAACGTTATTTTGGAATTTCATGAACTCCGAGCACAGTGAATGTAACATACATGACACATAGAATGTAACAAATTTCACAACAGGGATGGATTCAGCCTTGTTATTCACTTCGCAGGCATCACTACAGCTTTGTCGCTTGATCAGCCTGGCACACCTTCCTCCTAAAAACAAAACTCCATGACTTCACAAAATTTGAATCTGCTGACACCGAGCAACTTAACTACTGAGTGGAAAAGTTATGAATTAATTGGTAGCAGCAGGCATGACATCTCAAGATGTACTGTTGACAGGAAAACACAGGAGTCCCATCTTGAATTTTGGAAATACTGCACCAAATCCGAAAAATCCTGTTACACTAATTTCCCTTAAAAAAAAAAAAAAAAAGTCTTCTCCCCTGTGTTTCACAAACATTCCAGCAAACCAGCTTCCCCCTGGAGAGCTAAGGAGGGCACGGCTGCGTGCAGCGGTGGGCAGCAACCGTCGAGTGAGTGAGCTGCCGGAGTCTGCGCACAGGGATGCTTGCAGCTGGGATCCGCAGAGATTTGGACCAAAGATCCCCTGCCCCACCCACCCCCGGAAGCAACTGGCAGAGGCCAATGGGGAAAGAGGGCAGCAGAGACACTGTGTCACCATCACCACTTCTTACAGCAGGTGGCCTGGTGGGGCATAGGTGGGTTAATGAGCCTGGGCCCAAGGAGTACAAATAGACTGCATCATAAACACACTTTCACACACACACGTTCACTTGCATGCTCACACCTCACATATGCATACACTCTCACATGCACACACATGCTCACACACTCAACACTCACATGAACTCATTCACAGGCTCACACTCTCACACCCCGAGCCTGGTGCAGACCTCCCAGCCTGAAGCAGGCCCGGCTGGGAGAGCAGAGAGGGGGGATGTTCTCATTTAGATAAAAGAGGCCAGTGTTATTGTGGTTCTCATTCTACAACGTAAGTAAATCAAACCATCAGGCCGTGGGCCTTAAACTTAGACAGTAATGTACACCAATTATTTCTCAATAAAACTGGAAACGAATTATCTAGCAAAAAACTTTCCCAAGATGCCAGTTTTTAAAATTAATTCCTGGAAGAAGATTGTTGCTTTGGCTGAGAAAGATCAGAAACGCTCCCGAATCCACCCGGGGCAGGGGGCAGGCGTGTGGGCAGGAAAGGGTCCCATAGCTCCTGGCTCGTGTCCTGCCCAGTGCCTCTGACGCCAGGGGAGGGTTGCTCCCACAGCCTCAGCACCTCAGGACAGGGGGAGCCCAGGATCCAGGCTCCGGCCCTAGTGCACAAGCACACCGTGGACTTGCACATGTTCCTTCCCCTCCCTGATCCTGTTTGCATGATGAGGACCCCAGGGAGACCAGAATGTGGTGTGTGAGGCTCCCTGGGAGGGCATATGTGGGAGGCACTGAGAGCAGAAAGGGGCGCACGGAGGCTAGGTCTGCAAACACAGGTCTGGCCTCTTTCCTCCCAGCCCATACCCTTCGGCAGCCCCCACTGTGGTCAGGAGGGCCTGCCCTGCTTAGCCACGCGTGCAGGCCCGGCTCCAGCTCCCACAACGACCCCACGGCCCCCCTGTGCCATAGACTACCCTTTGGCCTCCAGCCTGTGAGCCCTCCAAAATACACCAGGCATTCTCCAGTCCACTCCTTAATGATGATGATGATGATGATGATGATGATGACGATGATACAAACACTGGTGTGTGTAGATATGACAAGAGCTTTCATCGAGCGCTCACCGTGTACCAGGTACTGTTCTGAGTGTTTTACACTGGCCAACTCATAACAACCCTAACAGATGGATGTCATCACTGTTCCTAATTCACAGATGAGAAAACTGAGGCAGAGAAGTTAAGTAACTTTCTCAAGGTGGTGGAACTAGGATCCAAATGCAGGCGGAATTGGTAGAGCCTAGCAATACTAGTTTGCGTCTGTTTCTCCCTACATCTGCACAAGGTACTGATCTTGGGCCCCTGAATCACAAAGGGAGAGCTTGGCCTCCAGAGAAGGTCTTTTTCTGCCCCTCACTTTGAGGCCATACTCTGACCTGTGCGGCTATAGGACCAGTAGGAGCAAGAGGGCCTTCGAAGTCCAAGAGCAGGGCACACCAGCAGGTGGCGCTGCTTCATCAGCCCAGAGGGCCAGGGCTCAGCATGGCTGACCCCTCCGGTCTTACCTGAGGGCCCAAGGCAGGCTCAGTGTTCACTGCCTCTCCCTCAGTCTGGGCAAGAAGTTGAGATGCTTCATCCTTTTACGTCCATGAAGAACTCCCAGTCCTTCTGCTGGGCTCCAGTGTGCAAACCCAGACCTCTCTAAATTGCAGATCCACTTTTGTGGCTGCCCTCTCTCAAAATCTTCCATGGCTCACATACATTGAAGACCAAACTCTTCAGGTCAGTAAATGAGGCCCTGCCTACCTTTCTACCACCCTTCCTCCTACCACCACCAGCCAAGGCTCCTACCACCAACACACAAGCTGCTCCTCCTGCCCACAGTCTAACACCCCCACCCTACCCCCGCCTCATCCCCGCGCCCCCTGCCCGTGCCCGCCGTTGCATGTGAATGCTCTTCTGCCTACTGGCTCTTCTTTACTCTGCCTGAGAAAGTCCCCAATAGCTTTCCGGGTGTGACTCAAACGACCCCTCCTCCTCTGTGAAGCACCCTCACCCCGCCACCAGTGACAGGCTCCCCTCCCAGCCCTCCAGGAGCACCTTGTGCAGAGTTTGGCTTTAACATGACACTGGTCTGTGCTCTCACAGATACACATCAAGAGCCTGCTGCGTGCCAGGCCCTGGGCGTACAGGGATGCAGGGGGCAGGCACAGGCTTCGCCGTCAGAGCCTGTGGCACTAATTACACATCACGAGTGGGTGCACGACCACGTCCTGTGATGAGTGCTATGAAGGAAAGCACTGAGTTCACTCCTCACACTGTAACGGAATTTTTCTTGTGTTATTAAAATGCAATTTACATACAGAAAAATAGATAAATCTAATGTTGAGCGCATTGAACTTTTACACATGGGAACACCCATGCCACTGGAAGGTCACTGGAAGGTCCACTTGCGCCCCTTCCTGTTGATTGCCCGTCCCCGGGCACAACCACTCACCTTCCGCCTTCTCTCACCAGGCACTGGGTTTCCTGCTCTCAAACTTCATGCACTAAACGGAAGCTGACAGCATGCAACCATTTGTGTCTGCCTTCTTCCGCTCATCCACTATGTATGAGTTTCACCCATGTTAAGTATTTTATTCCTTTTTATTGTTAAATAATATGCCATTTTATAAATAGATCGCATTTGTCCATTCTCCTGCTGATGGGTGTTTGGGTTGTTTCTCGTCCTGAGCCGCTGCGATGGACAGATGCTGTGAGCGTCTGGTACAGTCTTTGTAAACAGGAGTTTTTATTTCTCCAGATTTATACATGGGAATAGAATGGATGGGACACAGGATGGACACGTGTTAACTTCAGTGGACGAGACAAACGGGTTCCCAGACCTGTTTGGACAAACCAGTCCGCACGTCTCGCAGCAGCGTGTCAGTCCTGGGTGCTCCACAACCTTGTCAACATTTGATATTGTCGGTCATTTTCATTTTAGTCATGCTAGGGTATATGTAGTACTCTTTCGTTGTGCTTTTAGCTCGCAATTCCTGTCGACTAAATAAAGTCATCCCTTTTCATATTTGTCATTTGCATACCTTCTTATGTGAAGTGTCTGTTCAAGACTTTTGCCCACTTTTACATTGGATTTGTATCTTTTTCTTATTGATTTGTAAAACATACACTACATTCTTTATAGTAGACCTTTGTCAGATATATGTACTACAACTGTTTTCTCCCAATCTGTGGCTTGCCTTTTCATTTTCTTAAAGATTATTTATGATAGTCAGTTTTTATTTTTGATAAAGTCCAACTTATCAATTTTTTAAATTTTACTATTTCTTGGGTAGAAGTTAAGTTTCTCTGTTTTTCATTTGTCTATCCACCTGCTCCAGCATCATTTATTGAAAAGACCTTCTTTTTTCTCGTTGAATTATTTCAGCCTTGCTGACAACCAAATGAGTGTTTTCTGTTTCCAGACTCTCTTCTGTTCCATTGATCTGGTTTTCCATCTTGGCCCCAAAACCACGCAGTCTTAATACATGTAGCTTTATAGTAAGTCTCAAAATCTGGTAATGTAAATCTTCCATTTTCGTTCACCTTCAAAATTGTCTTAGATACCTAGGTTCATTGCATTCTCTTAATTTTGAGTTGGCTTATTCATTTCTGCAAAAACAAATCCCACTATGATTTTGACAAAAATTTCATGGAATCTATAGATTAATTTCTAGAGAACTGACATCTTAACAATAATGAGTCTTCTTATCCATGGCACGACTTTGCATCTATTTCATCTTTAATTTTTCTTAGCAGGGTGCATATCTTTTGTTAAATTTACTCCTAGGTATGTGTCTTAAGTCTGCTTAGGCTGCCATTACAAAATACCAAAAACTGAATGGCTTAAACAATAGAAATATATTTTCTCAAAGTTCTAGAGGCTGAGAAGTCCAAGATCAAGATTCCAGCCAATTCAGTTTCTGGTGAGGACTCTCTTCCCGGCTAGCAGACACTTTCTTACTGTGTTCTCACATGGAACCTTCCTCAGAGTGTGTGTGTTGGGGGGTGGGGGCAGAGAGAGAGAGAAGGAGGGAGAGGAAACAGTCTCTGGTGTCTCTTCTTATAAGGACACTAATCCTGTTGGGTCAGGGCTCCACCCTTATGACTTCATTTAATCTTAGTTATTCAATACTTCCTTACAGACCCCCTCTCCACATACAGTCACATCGGGGGCTTCAACATATGAATGGGGGGAGGGACATAAACATTTACCCCATGACAGTAGCAAATGCTTTTTTATTTTACTGTGCATGAGACTTTTTCCATTTCACTTTCCACTTGTGCCTGTTATTGTAAGAGTATAGTTATTCATTTATTTGTAGTGACCTTGTATCTTAGTCCACTCCAGCTGCTGTAATAGAACACCATAGCCTGGGTGGCTCATAGTTAACAAATTTACCTCTCACAGTTCTGGAAGCTGGGAGCCCCAGAGCAAAATGCTGGCAGACTCCATGCCTAGTGAGGGCTCACCCCCAGTTCGTGGACACTGTGTCCCCACAGGCAAGAAGGGAAGGGAGCACTGCGGAGTGCCCTTTACAAGAGCAGTAAGCCCATTCACGAGGCCTCCCCCTCATGTCCTAATCCCCTCTCAGAGGCCTCTCTCCAAATACCACCATGTTGGGATTATGATTTCAACATAAGAATTTGGAAGGGGGGAACACTTGTGTGCAGTGACCTTAATAAGTTCATTTGTAAGTTCTAGAATTATATTTGCCCATTCTTTTAGATTTTCTATGTACACAATGTCATCTGTGAATAGTTCTTTTCTTCATATCTTCTTCGATTCTGATCTGTTTGCCTTTTATTTCTTCTCCTTGTGTTATTGCCTGCAGTATAATGCTGAATAGAAGTGATAACAGTGATCCTTTCCTTGTTCCCAAGCTAAGGGGGAATCTGTACAATATTTCATCGATTAAGTATGACATTAGCTATTTCGTTATCTTTATTAGATTGAGGACATTCCCTTCTCTACCTAGTTTGCTGAGAGAATTATTTTTATCATGAACAGGTGCTGAATTTTATCAAATGATTTTTCTACATCCATTGAGATAACTTTATCCTTTATTCTGTTATTTGGATGAATCACATTCATTAACATTCAAATGTCAAGCCAACATACTGTAGCACCCCTGGGATAAACCCCATGTGGTTGTAACAGACCACCCTTTCTATATCTCACTGAATTCTATTGTCTAATATTTCATTTTGAATTTTTACATCTATATTTACAAGGGATAGCAGTGGAATATTTTATCTCTTGGAAAAGACATGAGAAGCTGATTAACAAGGATCACCTCCAGGGTGGGTGGGAGCTTTAGTTTTTACTCTATACTCTTCAATACTTTCTGGATTTTGAATTTTGTGCCTTTTAAATCACTCAGAAAAGAATAAAAGTAAATGCTAAATAAAAAACAGATGATGCTATTATGGACTGAATGTTTATGTCTCCCCCACCCCTAAATTCATATGTGGAAACATTACCCCTCAAAGTGTTGGTATGTGGAGGTGGGGCCTCTGGGAGGTATTAGGTTTAGATGAGGTCAGGAGGGTGGGGCCCTGCGATGGGATTAATATCCTTATAACACAGAGAAGAAGAAGAGAGATCCCAGTTCTCTCTCTCGGTCCTCCCCATGCACACACAGAAGGCAGCATCTGTAAGGCAGGAAGAGGGCCCTCGCCAGGCAGAGACCTGCCAGCACCTTCACCTTGAACTTGCCAGACTCAAGAACTGGGAGAAATAAACGTCTGTTGCTTAAGCCACCCAGTCCACAGAATTTTGTTACAGCAGCCCAAGCAGACTAATACAGATTTACATTAAGTGATTAACACAACTTCCAGGAGGTGCAGATGTCAATAAACATTACCTATCAGGACGGTTAGTTTTATGTGTCCACTTGACTGTGTGAAAGGAGGACCAGAACTAGCGCATCATTAGTTCTGAGTGTGGCTGCCAGGGTGTTTCGGAGAGATTAGCATCGGAATGGGCGGACTTTGGAAAGAAGATCCGTGTTGCAGAATTGTGAACTGGTGTAGCCACTGTGGAAAACAGTATGGAAGTTTGCTTTAAAAAATTAAAATAAAATTGTGACATGATCCAGCAATCCCTCTTCTGGGAATATGTCCAAAGGAAACCAAATCAGTATTCTTCACAATAGTATTCATATGGAAACAACCTAAGTGTCCATCAACAGAGGCATGGATAAAAAAGTGGCCCCCGGTAAATGTAAATTTTAAAATTTTGTAAAAAAATGTGACCTACTTACACATATACACAATGGAATATTATTCAGCCATAAAAAGAAGGAAATCCTGCCATTTGAGAAAGCATGGATGAACCTGGAGGGCAGTATACTAAGTGAAATAAACCAGACACAGAAAGACAAATATGTCATGATCTCATATATGGAACCAAAAAACAAAAAAAATGTGGAGCTCATAGTAACACAGAGTAGCAGAGCTGCTGCCAGAGGCCAGGAGGCGGAGGAACGGGGGAGATATTGATCAAAGGGCCCAAACTTTCAGTTATAAGAGAAATAAGTCCAGCTTGGCCCCTCTGGTCGATAACAACGTATTATGTGCTCGAAATTTGCTAAGAGAGCAGATCCCAAGTAGTCTCCCCGACACACATAAACGGTAACTACGGTAACTATGGGAGGTGACGAATGTTAATAAGCTTGACTGTGTTAATCATTTCACAACAAGTGTAGATATCAAAACATCACACTGTACAACTTAAATGTGCACAATGTTTATTTGTCAAATATGAACAGACACACAAGCACACACACAGCATCTTGAAGGTCTGTGTGAGACAGGTCAAGGCCGACTCAAGGGGCAGAGAGGACTCCTGCCCCTCTTCCACCCCTCCCCCCAGGGGGCAACCCCTTTCGGAGCAGGCAAGCCCCCCAGGCCACCTCCACAATAAGAGAAACAGCCACCAACACGGGGGTCTGCAGACCTCATTTAATCCCCACCAGCCTTGAGGCCATTCTCAGTGGAGGACACCGAGCTGTGGGAACACAGCTTGCCCAAGGCTCTGCGGAGGGATCGCGCCCTGCACGGTGCCCTCCACCTGTGGTGTGGTGGTGGCAGCAGCCTTGTGGGCCAAGGAGGAAGTGCTGGGCGGGGCGGGGGGTGGGGCACACAGAACCAGTAGTGCCCCCCACCACCAAGGCTTTAATGACCTCCAGGCATTGGAGAAACAAGATTGCCCCCTGAGGCCTGAATGCCCCCCAAAGTGGAGATGTTCCGCCCTCCCACCTTCCTCCCGATTTCATGGTGCTGCGGTGTCCACATGGGACTGCGAGTGAGCCCCACAGCGTGGCTTGCAAGCGCAGGCCCGGCATACACAGGCCCCCCCAGCACCCCCTGTGCCCTTCACTCGCATTTTCCAGCCACCTTAAGAGCCTGTGCATCTCCCCCACCAATTAAGGCCCTGTCACCGCCATCCTCACCTCAAAGGCCCTCCACTCCAGGAAGCCCTCCTGAGGTCTCCATCTCCAGCTAGATCAACGTTTCCAGATGGCTCCCTGTGCCCTGCCTTCATAGCACTTACTCCACTTGCAAACTCTATCCCCATATCTCTGCCCCACCATGAGCTCTAGGGCGGTTGGGACCTTGTTCGTGTCTGGCACACAGTAGGTGGGCAACACTATGGATCCACTGACTGGCCGAGGATCTGACCCCTGTGACATGGCAGTTCTCCGGAGCCTGCTGGCCCTCAGGCATCCAAGGCCACACAATTGTGGAAATGGGCTGAGGGCAGGGAAACCCCTCACTGGTCCACGAAAAGTGCTATATATGCCCACTTTACAAATGGCAAAATCAGCTCGGGAAAGGAAGGGAAATGGAAGATAGTTGTATCTACTGAACACCTGGGAGCTCAGCCCACTCACAGTGTGAGAGTGTGAGTGTCCCGCTTACGGATGAGGACACCGAGGCCCTGCCCGAGCTGTGTGGCTGGCGGGCGGCGGAGCCCCGATCAGCCACACCGTCAGAGAGCAGAGGGGTCAGCCATGGCCCACTCCCCACCCTCAACCGCACGTCCCCAGACCTCTGTCTTTCCATCAGCTGCCACCTGCCTCCAACCCTGGACACCTCTGAGAGGTCAGATGAGGCTTCTCTGGTTCCCTTGGCCCAGCTGAGATGGGGACACAGTGCAGGGTGACCCCCACAAAGACAGTCCAGGCCAATTCAGTTCTAGAGGAGCAATGCAGGCAGGCAGGCAGGACAAGCACAGGACTTTCCAGCTGCTTCGTATCTAGATGATTCCAGAGCACCTCTGCCCATCTGTGAGCACTGAGCAAGTCTCCCTCTTGGAGGCCCTGTACATTCTGAGCTGAGATGCAACAACCGGTCCCTTCCCAACCTGCAATTTGGAGTTTCCCTCTGGTGTCTCCCATCTTACCAGCCTGGTTTTGTTTTTTTTTTCCCAAGACAGCCCAGTTCTAGAAACTTCTGATCACTCTGCATTTGCTCCCTTGAATTGGAGGATCCTGGGGCTTCCCTCACTGTCATTTGGCAAATTCAAGGACATATGTTCTCCTGGGGGTTACTATTCACTCAACAAATAACCACAAAAATCTTGACCCTTCCACACTCTGGATTCATCCAAATCCATGACAACCCTACCAGCCCACAACTCTCCCCCTACCCGCCCTGCCCAGGCTCCACCACCTCCTTCCCAGACAGCGGCAACGGCCCCTGACTGGTGCCCAGCTCCCACGTCCACCCCCAGTAGTCCAGGCTCCACACAGACGCTCCAGTGATGTTTGCAAAGCACAAACTCCCTCCATAACCCTGCCTAGCTTATCTTCAATCTTAGGACAAAACCCAAATCCATAGTATGACCACGCGGACTTCTAAGATCTGGCCGCTGTCCACCTTGGCTGCCTCCCCACTCACCCCTCCCCCAACTCCACTCAGAAACCCAGCAGAGCTCCTTCCCATATCAGGGCTTGTCATCTGTTGTTCCCTCTGCCTGAGGCACCCACTAACTCCAACAAAGCCCCTCGGGCTCTCCAGAAGTGCCTCTCCTCTGAGGGGCCCTCCTTGAGCAGCCCACTCTCAATCCCACCCACCCCTGCAAGCTGGATCCCCTCGATTTACACTGTCACAGAGACCTGACTTGTCTTCCAAACACTCATCACCCTTCTAATTACACGCCCATCAGGCGATCACTAGTCTGATGTCTATCTCCCCCATGAAGCTGCTGGCTGTGCCCCAGGCCCAGCTCAGGGCGGGGCATGTCACATGCACTCAGTAAAGACTGGTGAAACGATCAATAAACAGTGTGTGCCAGATGCAGTCACAGGCTGGGAACTGCAAAGCTAACCAAGACAGGGTGGCTCCCAAAAGGAACTCAGGGTGTCTGACTGGGGAACATCCTTGGAAACTGATGGCTGCAGGAGTGAGGGGCAGGGCATGGTCAGTTCTACCAGGAGGAGCCAGGAAAAGCCTCCCACCTCGGGGGTACACTTGGGGGACCTCGGGGTGAGGAAGCAGCCAGCACCACGAGGGCTGGGATGTTGTTTGGAATGGAATTCGGTGCATTTGGGAGCAGGGCGCTTTGACAGGCAGCCAGGGCACAGACGAGGCAGTGCACGAGGGCTGCGAGGCTGTGAAAACCTCGGATGCAGGCGGAGAGTGCAGTCTAGGTCTGTGACCACTGCTCCCCAGTGGTCAGCACTCCCCGGGCTTTCCAGAGCATGCTCCTGATCAGTAAAATATTTTTGAGCCCATAACATATGCATATTAATATTTGCATGTATGTGAAAGCACAGGTATTACTTTTGCATATATTAAAAATCAATACAGTTTGATCTCGCTCTACTTTATGTAGGTTAAAAAGTTGCCTGGCTGGTGTAGCTCAGTGGATTGAGCGCGGGCTGGGAACCAGAAGGTCCCGGTTCGATTCCCAGTCGGGGCACATGCCTGGGTTGCGGGCCAGGTCCCCAGTGAGGGCCATGTGAGAGGCAATCATACATTGCCGTTTCTCTCCCTCTCTTTCTCCCTCCTCTCCCCTCTCTCTAAAAATAAATAAATAAAATCTTTAAAAAAAAAAAAAAGTAAAAGAAGACTTTCCACCCTGCCACGGAGAGCCTTGTGGAGCCCCGTGGTCCCACCCCTCCCTCTGGGGGAGGCCACTGGGGGATGTGGCCAGAGGAGTGTCGTGATCAGATCTGCTTTCAAGAGACACCCCACCTGTGGCCGCGCGGCAGCTGGATGGGAAGGGAGAGATGGGAATCGGGCGGCTGCTGGCTGAGAAAGGGAGGCAGGGCAAGGATGGACGGACTCACTTTGCAGGGCGCAGGGGACTGTGACCAAGGAGGAGCTAAGGCTCAGACTCCAGGTTCAAAAGTGGGTGGGGTTGGACTGCACCAGGCCTCCCTATGGGGCTGGCACGTTCTCATCCGCTCAGCAATGCGCAGGAGCTGCCCCCGCAACCCCGAGCAGTCGGAGGAGGGCCTCACCCTCTGGGGGCCCACGAGACGCTCCAGGGCACACACAAGGCTGAGGTCACAAGGTCTCCCAGGGGCCTGGCTGAAGCCCTGCAGCTGTTCAATAACTGTTCCAGAAAAGGTACAGATGTGCCCTGTGTATCCCGTGGGCTCACGGAGTCACAGGAGAGGGCATTAAAAGAAAAGGATCCCAGGAGGGGTGAGGTGCCCATCACTGGAGGTCTGTAAGCATAGGCCATGGCTCTTTGGCCTCCAAAGGCAACATCTCCAAAGCACCATGAGATGCTTCGGTGGCCGCCAAGACAGGGAATGACTCCGCCAGCCCAGAGACCAAGTCTGGGGGAGCAGGTGCCCCCTCCTTCCCTGGGCACTTCAACTCGCAGGCCTCTCTGCTCCTGCCCTGGCCCCACTTCCTCACCAGGGACCACAGCTAGGAGGACCAGACTGGGAGGTACCGAGACAGGCTGGAGACTCAACAGGAAATGGGAGTGGGGGTTTCTGAGAGGGAGGCAGTAGATTATTAATCTCTTGATTAATAGCAGAGGGCTGGCAGGAGAGGAAGGGGCTGTCCCACTGCAGTGCTGAGGCAGGAGGCGAGGGGTCTCCAGCCTCTGGCCTCCTCAGAATCCAAGCTAGTCATTCCTACATGCCAGGTGGAAACCACAAGAGCCAAGTGGGTAGTGTCTTCTGCTCAGGCCTCTCCTGCCACCCAGGACCGGGACCAGGACCACAGACCACATGAGAGGCCAGGCCAGGGGAGGTGGCGCAGCCCAGACAAGCTCCCACCACTGGGGTGGCAGCCTTGCAGAGCTTTCCGACCCACACAGGCCAGCTAAGGGGGGAGGGGCAGGAGAGAAGGCCACGCTTCTGAGGAAACGCTAAGTCCAGGACTTCAAGTGGCCTTGCGGGCAGCAGGCAACACAACCAGAGGAGGGAGGCCGGCTGGCAGGGGGCCGTCTGGAGGAGGGGTTCGAAGGAGGCAGATGAAGCCCCGGAGAGTTCCGGCAAAACCCTCCACTCAGCACATCTGGAAAAGGTTGGCTCTGACGCCATCAAAGAGCTCTGAGAGGCCAGGAGACAGAGGAGGGCAGGGAAGCGGGCAAGGAAAACTTAACCCCGGAACCCCTGGGGCCGGTCCCCCTGAATCTGTCCAGCCCTGCGACCTGCCCGCCCCTCCCCTGAGCAGAGCCAGGGCTCAGAAGGGCAGGAGGGCGCGTCAGCAATGCTGGCACCCCGCTGCAGCGAACAAGGCCCAGTGGCCACGTGATTTCGACCCCAGAGCAAGGCGGGGGTTTATCCGCATTTCCCGGGAAGGAAAACTAAGGCACAGAGAGGGGAAGCATGGCTTGTCCTCGCTGCCATCAGACCCAGTCCTGAGCTGGGTCTGAGGGCCCCTCACAGGGCTGCTCCGGGTCCAGGCCCCTCACTAAGGAGCTGGCTGGAGAAGCCCACGGGGAGGGGACTGGCAGGGCGCCTGCCCCCAGGCCAGGGCTCCTTCTAGGGCCCCCTGCCTGGGCCTACAGGCTGTTTCCTCTCGCCCACCCGCACCCCCTCTCCTCGTGAAATCCCATCACCCAAATCCCTGCTCTAATGTGTCCCCCAGAGAATCTAGGACTTGGTGTCACAGGGACACACCCCCATTTCTGCGAGTCCTTGATTTGACATGACCCCCTCCACAAGCTCTGTGAGGGAGGGGCCGTGCCTTGGCACTTGGGTGCTCAGTAAGGATAGAACGAACAACAAACAGACCAAACACACAATCTGAGCAACCTGAGGCCAGGCCACAGTCCCCGAGGCCAGTCCAGGCCCTGCAGAACCACCCCCCCACCCTCTCTCCACACCAGCTGCCGGCTGAATGGGCAACTGGCACAGTCCTCTGGCCTCCCGTTGGTTCATAAACATCAGTTTGGGGTGTCAATTTTGTCCCCACCTCTCTCTCTCTCACACACATACACACTACGAAAATCCGATATAAAAAATCACAGAATGCGAAAATTCACACGGGATACAGTTACAACCTTTTTTCATTTAACAAACAGATGGACGACGAATGTCATTAAGCACCTCGTGTGCCGTACCCTGCACCGAGCCCTGGGGGTAACGGGACGAGGACCACATGGCCTTGCTTTCCAGACACCATGGGTTGGTGAAAAGAGCTTCAAAAATCAGGCCATCTCAGTGTCACATGGGTGGGCCCCCAGCGGGGATGGACGTCCCCAGTCTCAGCCCTCCCGCCTATCGCTGTTCTGACAAGGCCCCCTTCCCCTCCCACTCCAAGTCCACCCACCCAGGCTTGTCCTCCAAACGTCACTCCCACAGCCAGCCTCCGCCTGGCTGCGCCAACTCTTCTCCCGGGTCGTCCTCACAGTTTGCAAACACGCTCCTGCCTCTCCTATCTTAGCAACGACCAGCCAAATGAACACCTCCGCTCACCTAGCGCTGCCCTCAGCTTCTGGGCTCATTTCATTTCATGTTTCCTTCACTGCAAACTTTTAAAAAATTAATTATTTTTTTATTAAATCTCTTTTTTTTAAAGATTTTATTTATTTATTTTAGAGAGAGGGGAAGGGAGGGAGACAGAGAGGGAGAGAAACAGCAATGTGTGGTTGCCTCTCACATGGCCCTCACTGGAGACCCGGCCCGCAACCCAGGCATGTGCCCTGACGGGGAATCGAACCTGGACCCTCTGGTTCCCAGCCCGCGCTCAATCCACTGAGCTACACCAGCCAGGGCTAAATCTCTTTTTATTGCTATTCTGTTACAGTTGTCCCAATTTTCCTCCCTTTGCCTGGCTCTGCCCAGCACATGCCCCGGCAGCATGAAAAATGACACGGAAAGCATGAAAAAGAACCAGGAAGAAACGAAGAATACAATATCCGAAATGCAATACTACGGACACAAACTTCTTTAAAGAATTTTCCAGTCTCCGTTTCCTCAACTCTCGTTTTTCTCCTCCACCCACACCATCTCCGCCTCCATCCCCTCTACTCCCCAAAACTGCCCTAGCCAGGGTGCCCAGTGACCTCACATTCCCAAGTCCAGTGGTCGCCCCTTGGCCCTCATCCCACCAGCCCCCCGGAAGCACTGGGAGACGCACCCCCTCTCCCTCCCTCCCTCCAGAAACTCACCCCGGAGGACAGGAGTTCTGATGCTCCTCGTGCCCGCTGCTCCTCAGCTGGTCCCTCCTCCTCCGCCCACCTCTAAGGTTAGGGTACCAGGACTGTTCCAGAATCAGCACCCCTGCCCTGTCTGTTCATCCCTGCGTTCATGTCCAGGCCTACAGCTTTAAATGCCATGCACACGCTCGTGATTCTCCACCACACGCCCCCTCAGTTCTAACGTGGATGTGTGCTTACGGTTTAACGCCTCTGACGTCTGTTCTGACGTGAACATATGGTTACACTTCGACATCTCTGAGGTCTATTACAGTTACTGCTGTGCTATGATTTAATTAGCAGCAGTCTAATCAATGCACTTCTTCCTACCGAGGGCCTCTTAGAATGAAATGCAGCATGGCCCAGGCCCCAGAGTCTTCCTGGCGCTCCAGACATTTTCACTCAGCCTCCTACCTGCACCCTCTCCCCATGGCTGCCCCACAGGCATCTAAAACTTCACCTGGCCGAAGCTGAGCTGTTGGTTTTCACCTCCTAGGGCTGACCTCCTGCCCATGTCTCCAACTCCATGAAATGACATGCCCGGTCAGCCGGCCACTCAAATGAAAATTACGGGGTTATCCCTGATTGCTCTTTACCCTGAAGTGATCAGACACTCCTGTCTCCTCAGCTACTTGGGCACCTTGCCTCAGCTTTCCCAGCTGTCGCCCCAGCGGGTGCCACCACCATCTCCCGCCTGTGCGCGTTTTCCCCACAGCAGACAGGGATCTCTTCACAACCTACGTCGGCTCAGCTCAGGAACCTCCAGAAAGGACAGAAAACTAGACTCAAAGCAAGCCGGAGGAAGGACACAGTAGCCATGACAGTAGAAATCAAGGGTATTAAAACGATTGACACCCTTAACAAGACTGACAAAGAAAAAAGGAGAAAAAACACTAATTATCAAAATCAGGAATGAAATAGGGAATAACATTATTCACATAAATTTAACGACTCAGAGGAAATGAACCAATTCATTGAAAAACGCAAGTTACCAACACTCAGTACGAAACAGATGGACTGAATAGCCCTGTAACTATTAAGAAAATTAAATGTGTGGCTTATAAACTCCCCCAAAAGAAATTTCTAGATCCGGATGGTTTTGCTGGAGAAGTCTACTAAATTAATTCTTTAAGAAGAATTAATACCAACTTTACACAGTCTCTTCCAGAAAATGTAAGAGGGAGTACTTCTTAACTCATTTTATGAGACCTAGATACCAGAGTCTGACAGTACAAAAGAAAACCACAGACCAATAACCACCATGAATATAGACATAAAAATCCTTAACAAAATATTAGCAAATAGACTTCAGCAGTATAGAAAAAGATTCTAGACCATGACCAAGTGGAGTTTATTCCATGGATGAAATGCTGGTTCAATATTCCAAAATCAGTTAATGGAATCACCATATTAACAGGCTAAAGGGAAAAAAAAAAAATCACATGACCATGTTAATCAGTACAAAAGAAAAAGACTGACAAAATTTAGTAACCACCTTGACATGCAACATCTATAAAACATTATACTTAATGGTGAAATGTTCCCCCACCCAACTGGGAACAAAGCATCCTCTCCCCTCTCTCTGCTCTTATTCAATGAGTTCTGGACATTCCAGCCAGTGAAAAGGCAAGAGAAGGAAATAACAAATATATGGATCAGAAAAAAAGAAAGAAAACTGTCTCTATTGATAGATGACATGATTGTGTTTGTAGAAAATCTCAAGGAATCTACACACACACAAAAAAAAACCCTCCTGGAATTAACATGAGTTTAGCAAGGTCAAAGGATTCAAGATAAACATACAAAAAGTTCTCTGTATTATCAATGAGCACAAGGATATCAGAACTTAAAATTTTACCCTAAAAAAATATTTAGTTAATGAAAAAAATGAAAGGGTCTTGTATGCTGGAAACTATAAGAAATCAATGAAGAAAGATAAAATAAATTTAAAAAGATATAAACGAGTGGAAAGACATGCCATACTCCTGAATTGGAAGACTCAACATAGTAAAAATATCAATACCGAGAGGCAATACAGGCTAATGCGATTCCTGTAAAAATCTCTCCGGTATTTTGGTAGATACAGACAAGATTATCCTCAAGCTTACATGAAAAGAGAAAGGAACTACAGTAGCTAAAACAATTTTGGAAAAGGAGAATGAAGGAGGAGAACCCGTCGGCCTGGCTTCGAGACCTACTGCACGGCCACGGCGATCGAGGCTGCGGTCTCGCACAAGGAGAACTGGATGGTGAAAAAAGGACTTAGCGTGACACCACCATTTCTCCTGCTTTTGTTTCTGCGCCTTTCACAGGGCTTTTCACAGCCAAATGTCAGGACAGAGCATTTGGAGGCGCACAGTCTGTGTAGTCCCTGGAGCCACTGGGAGGGGCTCGGGGAAGAATTGGCTAGTTTCAGCCGACAACAAGCCGCGGTTACGAGCTAAGACGACTTCGTGCTTTGGATCTGGGTTTGCTGCACCATTTTTTATGGTAAGACACAAACTGCTTAAAAAATAAGGATGTTTTCATTGGTCCATGAAACAGATGTGAAGAGGAGCATTTTAAGAGGGGCAGTCACGCCCTGGCTGGTGTAGCTCAGTGGATTGAGCACGGGCTGGGAACCAGAGGGTCCCGGTTCGATTCCCAGTCAGGGCACATGCCTGGGTTGCGGGCCAGGTCCCCATGAGGGCCATGTGAGAGGCAACCATACATTGCTGTTTCTCTCCCTCTCTCCCTCCCTCCCCTCTCTCTAAAAATAAATAAAAATAAAATCTTAAAGAAAAAAAAAAAGAGGGGCAGTCACTTTGGAAAATGTTTCAAACTGCTGAACTTGACACCACATGTGTCTGAAAATAAACTGATGGCACGGACCCTTAACGCCTCTTCTCTGAAGTGTGACTGGACCATGGAGCACGTATGTTTTACTGGGTATTATCCCAATATTTGTTTCTTGATCAAAAAGATATGTGATTTAGCTTGTTTCTTGGTCACAAATTCTGAGATTTTATTTAGTTTTTGACTGCTAGGTCACGATCTTGTTAGTAATTTGTGTTATAAAAGAGAAATGCAAACTTAACTTTAGTTCTATACTAATTTTTTTTTCTTTTTAGGGGAGAAACAATTTACTTTTAGTCTTCCCCTTTACTTGAAGGAGTAAATTGGTTTTTCTCCATGAGTGATAAGAGGAAAAGCAGTGGTATATACAGATTTAAAGTTCAAGAGCTTCATTTTTTATCTCTAGACCTGTACTCTAAAACTGAAAATTTTGTCTTAATAAATATGTCTTGTTTAGAGTGAATAAAAGTTCAATATTTGAAATGGAATGTAAATAGCATATAAGGTAGAATATAGGAAATAATTACTGGTTCATTCTGGAGCTTTGACTATGAATATGGGTTAAAAGATGGTTCTGATTAGTAATTATATCAGTGAATCAAATTTAGATGATAGTGAAATGCTGCTCACCACTTAAAGTATAATGACTTAGGGCTTTGTATTAGGGCAAGGAAAAAGTGATTAGCTACTGAATATTTTAATCTCAATTCAGTCACTTTTGGTATACCACTGGGGTTACAAGAACACTGTAGCCCTGACTGGGGTGGCTCGGCGGGCTGGGCATGGCCCCGCAACCCGAAAGGCAGTTCAAGTCCCTGTGAAAGCACATGCCTGGGTTGTGGGCCAGGCCCCGCTGATGGGGTATGCAAGAGGCAGCCAATTGATGTTTCTCTCCAACATAGGTGTTTCTCTCCATCTCTTTCTCTCCCTTCCCCTATCTCTTAAAATAAATAAATAAAATCTTTGAAAAAAAAAGAATACTGTAAAGCAGAGGTTGGAAACTGGTGGTCTGTTTGGCCTGTAGACTTGGGTGTGTGGCGGAAGGGGAGGAGGAGGCGGGGGGAGTTGTACTACTTTTAAACCAATATTTAAAACCAGGATATTCAAATATTCACATAAAAGCTTGTATTTCTGGATCCTTGAAAAACTGCTCTGGGTGGTGCCACACATCCGTCCCTTCACGCACCTGAACGACCGCCTCTGTCAGCCCGCGCATGGCTCTGGGCCTCCTGCACGTCCATAGCATTAAACTAGTCATTTGTTAGAGCCTTAAATGTTTTACTGCTCCCTCAGTTTATCTGAGAGGCCTATTTTAGACTTTTCAATGACCACCTAGCAACTCCTTAAATACTGGGTGTGATTTAATCTAGATGAGTTTGTTCAACCATTCCCTGAAAAAAAAAAACAAGGTCATGTGGGATTGGAAGGGTAGACATACGCATCACTGGAACAGTACAGAGAACATAGAAACAGGCTAACAGAAATATATGCAAATGATTTTTGACAAATATGCAAAAGCCATTCAAGAGTGGAAGAATGGCCTTTTCAACACGTGGCAGGGGAGCCTCTGGGACAGCGGCAGACAAAAGAACGGACTGCGCCCTAAACCTTTGCACCCTGTACCAAAAGTAACTCAAGATGAATCATGGCCTTAAATGTCAACTATAAAACTATAATAAACATTCGGGAAAAAATTGGAGAAAATCTTCAGGACCTAAAGCTAGAAAGAGTTCTTAGACTTAACACCCAGAACAAAATTCAGAAAAGAAAAAACTGATAAATTGGACTTCATTAAAATTAAAAATGTTTGCTCTGCAAAAGACTCTTAAGAGGATGAAAAGACAAGCCACAGAGTGGGAGAGAATATTTGCAAACCAATAACTGGCCAAACCAAATGAGCTACTATTTAAAATATATCAAGAAATCTCAAGCTCTGGCTGCGGTGGCTCAGTGGATTGAGTGCCAGCCTGCAAAGCAAAGGGTCGCCAGTTCAATTCCCAGTAGGGCACATGCCTGGGTTGTGGGCCAGGGCCCCAGTAGGGGGCACACTAGAGGCAACCATGCACGATGTTTCTCTCTCTCTCTTCCTCCCCCACTTCCCCTCTGTTGAAAAATAAATAAATAAAATCTTAAAAAAAAAAAGAAATCTCAAAACTCAACAGTTAAAAAACAACCAATCCAATTAAATATGCGAAAGATGGCCCATTTTACGGGCAAAAGACATGAAGAGACATTTCATCGAAGAACATATACAGTTGGCAATAAACACATGAAACAATGTTCAGCATTAATTTGTTGAAAAGATGTTCAACAAATTAAAACCACAATGAAATGGACTGCACAGAGTGGCTAAAATAAAATGCAATGACAACTCCAAATGCTGGCAAGGATACAGAGAAACTGGGTCACTCAGACATTGCTGGTGGGAGCGTAAAATGGTCCAGTCACTCTGGAAACAGTTCAGCGGGTTCTCAGAAAACTAAACATGCAACTACCATATGTCCCAATTGCACTCCTTCCTGGGCATTAACCCAGAAAAATGAAAACTTATGCTCACACAAAGCCCTGAATATACACAAATATTTATAGCAGCTTTATTCACAAGAGCCCCAAGCTGGAAAGAACCCAGATGTCTTTCAACAGATGGACGATTAAGCTGACTGTGGCACAACCGCACCGTGGAGTACTACTCAGCAATGAAAAGGAGCATCTACTGACACACCCGACAGCCTGGGTGAATCTCCAGAAAACTGTGGTGCGTGAACAGCCCCATTCTAAAGGCTATACACTCACTCCATTCTTGAAATGGCAAAATTATAGAAATGGAGAGAAGATTAGTGGTCGTCAGAGGTTAAGGAGGCGGCAGGGGCAGGAGGACAGTAGGTGAGGCTATGAAAGGGTCCCACGAGGGTCCTCGTGGGGAAGGGACGGCTTTGTTCCTGACCGCATGGACGTCGTCCCGACAGCGACACTGCACTGTAGTTTTTTTTTGTTTTTGTTTTTGGTTTTTTTTTTTAAGATTTTATTTATTTATTTTAGAGAGAGGGGAAGTGAGGGAGACAAAGAGGGAGAGAAAGAGCAATGTGTGGTTGCCTCTCACATGGCCCTCACTGGGGACCTGGCCTGCAACCCAGGCATGTGCCCTGACTGGGAATCGAGCCCAGACCCTTTGGTTCCCAGCCCGCGCTCAATCCGCTGAGCTACACCAGCCAGGGCTGCACTGTAGTTTTGCACGATGTTACCATTGAGAGGAACAGGGTAAAAAAAGGACATGGGATCTCTCTGTATTATTTCTTACAACTACATGTGAATGTACAATGATCTCAAAATAAAAAGTTCAATTTAAAATCAAACACCTAAAGCAGGTCATTCTTCACCTCTACTTAACACCCTCAACGGCTTCCCCATAAGTTTACAATAAATTTCAAACGTAAGCTCTGCCTATACTCTCCTCTCCTGTTCTGCTCCTGGATGCTGACCTCCTCGCTGTTCCCTCCTCCAGGACCTCCCTGCCCCAGGGCCTTTGCACTAGTTGTCTCCACCCAGTCTTCACAGGCAGTTCTTCTCCTTACTCACTGCTCAGCATCCATGTCATCTCCCTCCTCCAGCGTAGCCCCCTTTTCACGCTCCATCGCGCCCCCCGCTTTAACTGCCTGTACTTGTTACGTAGGGGTGTTCTTGTTTTCATATTTGGGTAACATAAACTGCAAAAGAGCAAGCATTTGGTCTAATTCTCCATCCTATTCACCTCACCCCAGCACACAGTACACTCTCAATAAATATTTGTTGTAAAGGTTGAGCAAACGAATAAATGCAAGCAAAATGTATACAGGGGGCTCCTGGGGGGAGCAGGTGAGGGAACAAGAGGGGTTTCAGGTGCACGCCAGTCCCTTAGTGCGTTCCAAATAGGCTTCCACGTGCCCAGATTCTGTTACACAAGCAGCCCCTCCCCTCGCTCACCTGCACACTTTGTCATCAAAATAGCATCAAAATGTAATGAGATAATGCTGACATCATAGCTTTCTGCAAAGAGAGGCCCCGCCAAGGACAATGGCCCCTCTGGTCCCCAAATCTAACTATGCAGAAATGCAGAAACCCCTTCTCCCTGCCCTCGCCCAGACTTTGCACTGAGAGGGGGCAGGCGGTGGGCGGACAACGATACAGGTGCCCCGAGCACTCGGGCGTGAACTAGCTCTGGCGTTTTCCCAGCAGCCGCTGTGTGCACACTGGACATTTGCGTTTCTCTCTTCTCAGAGTCACAGCCAACTTACAGGGCTTAGCACAAACCAAACGCCAGCCCGCAAATGCTGTAGCACAGACATTGAGTCCCCCAGTAGCTTCGTGAGGTGGGGCCAATCATCATTTTTGTAATCAAAACAAGTGAGACCCTAACCCCTTCTCTTCCAACCCCTACCTCCCACCCGCACACCATGTGCGGACCAGCCCTTGTGGTCCAGCTCCATCCACAGGCCCCATTCTCGCCAGCAGCCACCCCTCTCCTGCCCCTTGGGGCTCGGGATGGCCCCACCGCAGGCACAGTGCCCTAGGTTCCGGGGAGAGGCCAGCGCAGGCCGGGAGCCGCTCAGGGCTGTTTAGCCAGCTACCCAGGCACCCAGGTACCCAGGTCTAGAAGAGGGGCACAGGGTCCAGATGGACTCGCCCCTTGGTCTCATGGACTCTGCCCCGCAAGGGTGGGCATGGCTAGAGGAGGGCCAGAGTGGCCTCGCTACAGGGCAGGGCCCAGGACAAGGGTTCCCCTTGGCTGGGTGGAAAGGCCATAGACCCTAAGAACTCTGATCTGTGACCTGGGGGCAGGCAGGCTCCTGGTCATGCCCAAGTACCATTCCATTTTTCCTGGCTCCACAGGTGGCTAAGCGTGGCGATCCTACCCCTCTCAGAAGCTCCGGAGCTCCAAGCAAGCAGGGACCCTCCCAGGCTCGAGCATGATGGGTAGCGGAGCCATCACTCCCACCACACCCTCCTCTGTGCCTCCTACACATGGTTTTGGGGCTTCGCTGCCCAAGGTGCTCCCATCATGGGGGGAAGGGAGGCAGCCAGCAGGAGAGGTGGGGAGATCATTCCATCTAACTGAACGCTTTTGGACTGGGCACTGCAGAATCCAAAGGAATGACCAGCTAAGCCCCAGCTCCTCATCTGAGTGCAGTGGGCCTGTGTGACCCCTCCCGATTCACACATCCCCACCGTCCACCATTGCCCGGCCCCACACTGGGGTCTGGAGCCCCTGAGCCCCTCCCTCCATGGCCACCTTTGTCCCCAGTCCCCAGCTGTTCCCTCCCTTTACTGTGAGGCCCTGCCTCAGCTCAGGTGTCACCTCCTCCCGGGAGCCTTCCCTGAGTCCCCATCAGGATGAGGTACTTCCCAAAGCAGACTGGCTTACCCTGGGCCCCAGTCATCATTTAGAAACCATCCTTTACTTGCCCCTGGGGTGCCATCACCTCAAGGACAGACAGACAGACAGACAGGAGTGCACCCTCATTTCGCCAGGACCTGTCATGCAACCAAGACTCCAAGGAAATGAGTGAGTGAATGAGCGAACGAATGAATGGTGAGTGAACAAACAAATAAGACATTCCAGGCACCCTGGGAGGGGCATTCTTGGAGAGGGGGTTCTCCTAGCACCCCCAAATGACATTACCTATCTTTAGGCAAAGCTAAGCTCATTTGTAGGAGAAAGAGCAATGCAGCCATTGCCCATCCTGAGTGGTGGGAACGTGGTGCAGCCCTGTGCCCCAGGAGAGGTCCCGACACCCCCGCAACTCCACGCAGGGGACCCTTGTGTCCAGGTGATTGGGCGGGTCCATCAGCAACCATTTATTAAGCACGACTCCATGCCAGGCCACTTCCTTGGTGCAGCTTATGGTGAGTGAGTGGACTTGGGGAGAGAGATGGGTTAGGGCCAGCCCAGACTCAGACACCCAAACTGGGGAGAAGGCAGGAGGGCAGCAGACAGCCTGGGATGAGGGCAGCACTCCTGACTTGGCCACGCACCCAGGCGAGCCCAGGAATTCCGACAACACAGACACATGGGTCGGAGAACAGCGCCTCCCCTCCGCTCTCACTCCCTGTCCTCACCCACCGACCAGCCCTTCCCCACCACAGGCTCTCCGCCCTTGGGCACAGCCAGGTTAAACACGGGGACGCCTCCTTCCAAGGTCTGTCTCCACAGGCTCACAGCCAAAAGCTGCCTCCTGGGGTCAAGGCCACTGTCATGCCCACTCTGACTTAACTTCAGCAGCCATTTGCTCTTCATCCCTGAAACCCTTCCTGACCCCTCCATGCGAGCTCAGCTGCTCTCTTCTGACAGCTAGGCCGTGGCCCCAGGTCCTCCCTCTGGTCACACTGTCACCACCACAGGAGGGAACTGGCATGGAGCTACCCTCACTCTTAAACCCTTTTTCCAAACGTGGCCAGAAGAAGGGAGATCGAAGGTCCCTTTAGGGCTCTCCGAGCTTTCCGGTTGACACTTCTCTGGGTGGAAGGCCCACAGCTGCACACATGACTGGGGAGGCCGGGTCCAGAAGCCCTCAGGTAAATCTGAACTCCCTTCAGGTGCGGAGCTTCTCTGGCTAAGCCCCCCAACCGAGAGGCCCTCCCCTGCAGGGTGGGAGCACGCCAGGAAGTGGGGGAGTGGAAGCAACACGGAGGGGTGAGGTGAGTGAACGTGACCAAGTTTGGATCATCTCCAGACACTTGCTAAGCACCGGGGATCTAAACATGGACAACAAATATCCCCTGCCCTGGAGGGACAGACTGCAGCAGGAGAGGAGGACAGGCAGACAATTACCTGAAACAAAACAAGTCCAGTTGTGCTCTATGAAAGGAAAACAAGATTCTGGGGGAACATAACTGAAGGACTTATCAGTTCTGCCTGGGAGGCAGCAGGCAGTGGCTTCGAGAAGGGCAGGCTGCAGCATGACCTCCAAGGCAAAGAGGGAATTCACTAGCCAAGGGGAAATAAGAGTTAAAACACACCAGGAACACTCACTAACTGGCACCTTCTTTCCTGGAATCCAGACAACTGCACTATGGGACAGGGTCCTGTTTTAGAGATAGACTCAGAGAGGGTAAGTAACTTACTCAAAGTCACACAGCTGGTCTTTTTGACTGTACTAACCTGAAAATAAAAGGCCTTTCAAAGGGAAAGGGTACAAGCATTTACTGAGATCAATAAGAACAGCTATCACGGATGCACTGATTCAGGCAGAAGTTCAAATGCCGTTCCCACTAAGAGACCAAGGCAAGAGGTATTTACAAGGAAGCAAAGGGGAACAATCACATCAATTTTTTAAAAAGACATTTCTTTTTTTTAAAATATATTTTATTGATTATGCTATTACAGTTGTCCCATTTTCCTCCCTTTATTCCCCTCTGCCCTGCAGCCCCCCACCCACATTCTCCCCCTTTTAGTTTGTGTCCATGGGTCGTACATATAAGTTCTTTGGCTTCTCCATTTCCCATACTATCCTTAACCTCCCCCTGTCTGTTTTCTACCTACCATTTATGCTACTTATTCTCTGCACCTTTTCCCCCCCTCTCCCCCTACCACTCCCCTGTTCATAACCCTCCATGGGATCTCCATTTCTGTGGTTCTCTTCCTGTTCTAGTTGTTTGCTTAGTTTGCTTCCGTTTTTATTTTAGGTGTGGTTGTTAACAACTGTGAGTTTGCTGTCATTTTACTGTTCATATTTTTATCTTCTTTTTCTTAGATAGATTCCTTTAACATTTCATATAATAAGGGCTTGGTGATGATGAACTCCTTGAACTTGATCTTATCTGAGAAGCACTTTATCTGCCCTTCCATTCTAAATGAAAGCTTTACTGAATAGAATAATCTTGGATGTAGGTCCTTGCCTTTCATGACTTGGAATACTTCTTTCCAGCCCCTTCTTGC
The DNA here is from genome assembly GCA_004026765.1 of Micronycteris hirsuta. Classification (NCBI taxonomy): domain Eukaryota; kingdom Metazoa; phylum Chordata; class Mammalia; order Chiroptera; family Phyllostomidae; genus Micronycteris; species Micronycteris hirsuta. Next base: position 21,816 of record PVJI01004770.1, on the reverse strand, counting down.
CTGCAAGGTCTCTTTTGAGAAATCAGCTGACAGTCTTATGGGAACTCCTTTGTAGGTAACTGTCTCCTTTTCTCTTGCAGCTTTTAAGATTCTCTCCTTATCTTTAATCTTGGGTAATGTAATTATGATGTGCCTTGGTGTGTTCCTCCTTGGGTTCAACTTCTTTGGGACTCTCTGGACTTCCTGGACTTCCTGGATGTCTATTTCGTTTGCCAGATCAGGGAAGTTCTCCTTCATTGTTTGTTCAAATACGTTTTCAATGTGTTGCTCTTCCTCTTCTTTTTCTGGTACCCCAGTGATTCAGATGTTGGAATGTTTAGAGATGTCCTGGAGGTTCCTAAACCTCTTCTCAGTTTTTTGAATTGTTGTTTCTTCATTCTTTTCTGGTTGAATGTTTCTTTCTTCCTTGTGGTCCACACCGTTGATTTGAGTGCCAGTTTCCTTCCCATCCCTATTGGTTCCCTGTACATTTTCCTTTATTTCACTTAGCATAACCTTCATTTTTTCATCTAATTTGTGACCAAATTCAACCATTTCTCTGAGCATCCTGATTACCAGTGTTTTGAACTGTACATCTGTTAGGTTGGCTATCTCTTCGTCACTTAGTTGTATTTTTTCTGGAGCTTTGATCTGTTCTTTCATTTGGGCCTTTTTTTTTTTTTTTTTTTGGTCTTGGTGCACCTGTTACATAGTAAGGGGCAGAGCCTTAGGTGTTCACCAGGGCGGGGTAACCCACATTGCTGCATTGTGACACTGTATGTGGGGAAGGGGTCTGAGAGGGAACAATGGCGCTTGCTCCACTCTCTGCCAGTTTTCAGTTATGTCCCCCACTACCCACAAGCAAAGTGGCCCTTCTGGTGCTGATTCCCAGGTGGGTGGGCTTGTTTACATTCTAGGACCCTGTGGGTCTCTCCAATGAACTCTCCTGTAAGGCTGGGAGTTTCTCCCGCTGCTGCCTCAACCCCCACAGGTGTTTTCAGTCAGAGGTTTGAGGCTCTATTTCCCTGCACTGGAGCCCTGGGCTGTGCAGTCTGTCTTGCTCCCCAGTTGTTCCTCCCGGTTTATCTGTACACAAATGTGGGACCACCCGCTCCACCAGCCATCACCTTGCCTCAAGCCCTCTCTGCCCGGCTGCCCATCTCCACTCCTCCTACCAGACTGAATGAATGTGTCTTCTTTAACGCCTTGGTTGTCGGACTTCCATACAGTTTGATTTTCTGTCAGTTCTGGTTGTTTTTTGTTTTTAAATTGTTGTTGTCCTTCTTTTGGTTGTGCGAGGAGGAACAGTGTGTCTACCTACGCCTCCATCTTGGCCGGAAGTCTAAAAAGACATTCCTAATGGTACAGATTAACATAACATAGGGAAATAGTCCTAAATGGTGTTTTTAATTTTTAGTCCAGCAGTCACCAGTCAGTAGTCATAATAGCTATTTTCTTGTTATCTTTGCAAACAGCGTTATTTTTTGTTGTTGCTGTTGTTGGGGTTTTTTTTGGTTATTGGAGGTGGGGGACCACAGATGGCTTAGGCACAGTCCAAAGGTCATTTTGCCCTGTTTTAGCATTCGAGAGTTTGAGACATAGACACGCAGTGGAGTTTCTCTGGCACAGCAGCTCCAGCTCCATTTTAAAGTGGCTCCACTTATTGCACTTTTTTTTTGACAATGCCAAAGCCCATCTTGCTGTGTACACCCCAACCCCCGTAACAGGCTGCAAAAGCAAGGACAGCAAGGAGACGTGACATGTGTAGAACAAACACGAACAGCATGCCGCAGAAGGAGAGGGCGGTGCCTGTCCCCAGGTCCGAGAGGAACACTCCTTCCGCAAGAGTCAGAAATGGAAAAGGAAACAAGAGAAGTAGAATGGGAGCGAGGGGGAGACTGAGGGTAGTGTGTGACGCTGAGAACAGCCTTTTTCTTTCCCAGTGAGAGGTTGACTAATATCCACTCAAACACAATCGTATCTTCATCTCAGATGATGCGTTTGGCGGATGCTTGCGCACACACTGCACTAAAACGCATCGCAGGGAGCCTGACAGATCTGCACCAGCTCTCATGAAAATGCATCGTCTTTCCACTCTCTCTTTCTCATGTTTTCATGACACGAAATCTAGATAGTTAAGTGACAGAGGCGTTAATCAATGCGACCGTAGCCATCATGCTGCAGCATACAAACGCATCAAACCAACCAGCTGCACACCTCGAACTTATACACTGTTATATGTCAATCACACCTCAATTCTAAACAAGAGAAGAAACCTAGGCTATATCCATGACCTAGAGAGTCCAGCGATGGTTAAAATAGCTTAAGAGCCGAGTCGCGGGAAGAAGAGAAGTGGGAGAGGCAGTTTACAATCAACCACACCATGGTCAGGCGCCACCCGGTTTTCCCTGCAGAAGTTTAATGCAAACACAAATGAAAGCATCTGAAAATTTTCAAAGGATGAAGGGAACAAGAATTGGGACCTACACAGCTTCAGAAAATGGTGAGGGGAAACAGACAAGAAACACCCATGTAAATGCCGAGGCTGAAATGAGGCAAGACAGCCAAGCGTCCAGGATTATAAGCAACACAATATGGCACAAGGTGGCCACTGGCCTCGGCTGGGGTTTGTCACCGAACATCAGAGTGAGACATGCGAGCTCAGAGCTGCCCCGGCCTGGACGCCCACCAGGAGCTGCCTGGGGGCCACTGGCCTAAGATCTGCTCCACAGCTCAGCCACGGCCCAGCCTCAGTTCAAATCCTCAGAGCACTTCTTACAAAGTGTCTCTCCAAGATTTATTTCGAGAGTCATAGACTCCCATTATCAAAGTCTCTTTTGGTAATATCATCTATTGCTTTTAGCCCAAAGTATTGTGGCACATGGGGAACAGACCCAAAAGACATGGTCTTTACCTGAAAGTGCTCCTGGGAACCTTCTCCTCCCCGCCCCTCCTACCCTGAGGCTCTGCTAGGGGACATCAGCCAAGCGCACACTCACTCTTGCAACAAGCACGCTCTTTAGGAAACTGTAAAAGTATGTTTTTAAAAAACTACACAGAGAAGCATAATAACAGTACTAGGACAGGGCTAGACAATCCTGAGCCTTTTCTTACCCTCCACAGGACGCTCCCTGCTTAGGAAGGCCCTCCCTGCAAACGGAGCCCCCCACCCTGTCTTAGCCCCCACTCTCGGGGGCCGTGCTCTCACACAGCAGTGATGACAGACACCCCTGCGGCCTTGTCTCTGTGGTGGTTGAATTAATGCCCCCACCTCACTGGGCTGTCAGCTCCCTGCTCGGGGATTGGTCTGCCTTTCCATAGCACCCTCTCCCTGGGGCCTGAACACAGAGGGTCAGCAGATGTTTATTTGTGGAAGGAAGGGAGCTGGTCCTTGAAACCTCAGGAACATCTGCATGGAGCCTGTTTGATGGACCAGAGTCAAACCCAGCCAATCTGCTGTGATCATCCTTGTGACCGTGGACAAGTCACTTTTCCTCTCTAACAGTGCTGCGCCTGCCTCCCTTCCTCCGCCTGCCCCCCAGCAGTCCCCAGGCCACAGAGGGGGTGCACCCCAGTTCTAACTCAAATAGGAGTTACTGATGAGAAAGAAAAGTGTATTAACTCCTCTTCCCTTGACTAATAACAATAATCAAAGTAACAATGATAATTAAGACAAGAAGTAAGGAATTCCTCTAAAAGAATGAAAATTGTGTTCTACTTAACAAAGTTCCTGCTACAAAGGGAAGGCCTGTGACGAGTGCATGTCTGCTCTGACTGAACGTTCTAGTCTCAGGTCCGGACCCCAAGGAGAGGGCGAGAACTCCGAAGGGCCTGTGACCCCCCACACTGAACGCTAGACCCTGAGGCTTCTGAAACAATGTTCGGGTAATTGCTTAAGCCATAAAGCAAAGGGCAGTTGTAAAAATTAATGATCATTGGAAGTTTTTAAAGTCAAGGTCAGTGATTGAATAGTTAGCTTGTTCAGCCTTTCTTGAAGGTGCATTGCTACATGTAGAAAGGATAAAAACCACAACTTCATTTTGAAATTTTGAAAGCCGAACCCTCAACCCCTTCCTTCCAAGGTTTTTCAGTAAAGAAAATCCTAATAGTTCATGGTCAAACCCAAGTACAATTACAACAGCGGTGCATGTGCGTGTGTGTGCATGCATGTGCACATGGACACACATGCACATTTTTGTTCCACCCTGGTAGCTGACTGTAGTGTGCACCCAATACAGGGGATTGTAGTTAACATCCAATTTGGCTAAAATATGTAGAAAAAAAATAGAAACACACAACTCTTCACGTTTATGCCTCAACTCTGAAAACAATAATAGTTTGCTGGAGTCAAATTCCACGTCTCGAAAAGAGCTGTTGCCGAGTTTGACCCCCCACCCCCCGTGCAAACAGCAAGAGCGGCAGGAGTCAGAGCTGTGGGATGGAGCGCAGCCTTGCTCTCCTTGGCCGCACTCCACGGCCAGCCGGCTTCCCTGTTTGAGGAGCAGGGCAGCCCCTCTTGAAGCGAGCTGGAGCTGAAGGCTCCCCTGTCACGGTCATTTACAGACCAGACTCCGAAGACTCTTCTTCTCAGAAGATGCTCCCAAGATACTGAAGGGGCCATCCGGTCATCTGAATTCAGCTCCCTGCCGATGAGAAAGGCAGAAGAGCCCCAGACTCAGCTCTGAGGGCGCTGCAGAGGGAGAGACAGCAGGTCTCTGTGCCCTCTCCTGAAATGGCAGGGGGCGGTTCAGCCTCTTTCTCATCATTACTGACCCAGTGGCCATGCCGCTTACACAGCATTCAAAAGCGGTCCTTTGTCTTAAAATTTAAGATGGGCAGATGCATCCCTTTACATGCTATTCTCCTTGCAAAACAAGCTATGTAAAAACACTTGTTTACAGTGGAGACCCCAAGTTAAGAACCTCTACCATTTAAAAAAATGGAAATAAGGATACAAAATTAATATTCAGAAATCAGCTGCATTTTTATACACCAATAATGAACTAGAACTATCAGAAAGAGAAATTAAGAAAACAATCCCATTCGCGATTACATCAAAAAGAAAAAATACCTAGGAATAAAAATTTAACCAAGAAGGTAAAAGACCTGTACTTGGAAAACTGTAAGACACTGAAGAAGATACAAATAAATGGAAGCATATAGTGTAGTCATAGATAAGAATTATCATCATTAAAATATCCATACCACCCAAAGCAATCTATACATTCAATGCAATCCCTATCAAAATCCTAATGGCATTTTTCACAGAACTGGCACAAATAATTCTAAACTTTATATGGAACTACAAAAGATTCCATACAGACAAAACAACCCAAAAAAAAAAAAAGAAGACCAGCTGCTGTGGCTCAGTGGATTGAGCACCAGCCTGCAAACCAAAGGATTGCTGGTTCAATTTCCAGTCAGGGAACATGCCTGGGTTGCAGGCCAGGTCCCCAGTCAAGGCACATGGCTGGGGCATGCAAGAGGTAACCACACACACACATTGATGTTACTCTCCCTCTTTTTCTCCCTCCCCTCTGTCTAAAAATAAATAAATAACACCTAAAAAAAAAGAACAAAGTTGGAGGCATCATGCTACCTGATATCAAACTACACAACAAGGCCATAGTAAGCAAAACAGCATGGTACTGTCATAAAAACAGACACATAGGACTTCCCGCCAAGATGGAGGCGTAGGTAGACACATTGTGCCTCCTCACACAACCAAAAGAAGGACAACAGCAATTTAAAAACAAAAAACAACTAGAACTGACAGAAAATGGAACTGTATGAAAGTCCGACAACCAAGGAGTTAAAGAATACACCTTCATCCAGACTGGTAGGAGGGGCAGAGATGGGCAGCTGGGCAGAGAGGGCTTGAGGCAAGGTGATGGCTGGTGGAGCGGGCGGTCCCACATTCACATGCGGATAAAATAACAACAGAGGAGCGCAACCCAGGGCTCCAGTACAGGGAAAAAAAGCTTCAAACATCTGATTGAAAGCACCTGTGGGGGTTGAGGCAGCAACAGGAGAAACTCCCAGCCTCACAGGAGAGTTCATTGGAGAGACCCACAGGGTCTTAGAATGTACACAAACCCACCCACCCGGGAATCAGCACCAGAAGGGCCACTTTGCTTGTGGGTAGTATGGGAAGTGACTAAAAGCCGGCAGAGAGTGGAGAAAGTGCCATTGTTCCCTCTCAGACCCCTTCCCCACATACAGTGTCACAATGCAGCAATGTGGGTTACTTCGCCTTGGTGAACACCTACGGCTCTGCCCCTTACTATGTAACAGGTGCACCAAGACAAAAAAAAAGGCCCAAATGAAAGAACAGATCAAAGCTCGAGAAAAAATACAACTAAGTGATGAAGACATAGCCAACCTATCAGATGTACAGTTCAAAACACTGGTAATCAGGATGCTCACAGAATTGGTTGAATTTGGTCACAAATTAGATGAAAAAATGAAGCTATGCTAAGTGAAATAAAGGAAAATGTACAGGGAACCAATAGGGATGGGAAGGAAACTGGCACTCAAATCAACGGTGTGGACCACAAGGAAGAAAGAAACATTCAACCAGAAAAGAATGAAGAAACAACAATTCAAAAATGTGAGGAGAGGCTTAGGAACCTCCAAGACAACTCTAAACATTCCAACATCTGAATCATAGGGGTGCCAGAAGGAGAAGAGGAAGAGCAACAAATTGAGAACTTATTTGAACAAATAATGAAGGAGAACTTCCCCAATCTGGCAAAGGAAATAGACTTCCAGGAAGCTCAGAGAGTCCCAAAGAAGTTGGACCCAAGGAGGAACACACCAAGGCACATCGTAATTACATTAGCCAAGATTAAAAATTAGGAGAGACTCTTAGAAACAGCAAGAGAAAAGGAGACAGTTACCTACAAAGAAGTTCCCATAATACTGTCAGCTGATTTCTCAAAAGAGACCTTACAGGCAAGAAGGGGCTGGAAAGAAGTATACCAAGTCATGAAAGGCAAGGAACTACTTCCAAGATTACTCTATCCAGCAAAGCTTTCATTTAGAATGGAAGAGCAGATAAAGTGCTTTCCAGATAAGATCAAGTTCAAGGAGTTCATCATCACCAAGCCCTTATTATATGAAATGTTAAAGGGATTTATCTAAGAAAAAGAAGATAAAAATATGAACAGTAAAATGACAGCAAACTCACAGTTGTTAACAACCACACCTTAAATAAAAACAAAAGCAAACAACTAGAACAGGAACAGAACCACAGAAATGGAGATGATATGGAGAGTTATGAACAGGGGAGTGGAGGAGGAGAGAGGGGAAAAGATACAGAGAATAAGTAGCATAAATAGTAGGTAGAAAATAGACAGGGGGAGGTTAAGGATAGTATAGGAAATGTAGAAGGCAAAGAACTTATGTGTATGACCCATGGACATGAACTAAAGGGAGAGAATGTGGGTGGGAGGGTGTGTGCAGGGTGGAGGGGAATAAAGGGGGGGAAATGGGACAACTGTAATAGCATAATCAATAAAATATATCTTTTAAAAAACAGACACATAGATCAACGGAACAGAATAATGAGCCTGGAAATACATCTATGCCTATGTGGTCAATTAATCAAGAATACATAATGAGGTAAAGACAGTCTCTTCAATTAATGGTGTTGGGAAAACTGGACAGATACATGCAAAGGAATGAAACTGGATCACTTTGTTACATCATATACAAGAATAAACTTGACATGGATTAAAGATTTAAATGTAAGATCCAAAACCATAAAACTCCTAAAAGAAAACACAGGCAGTAAACTCTTTGATGTCGCTCTTAGTACATAATAATTCTTTGGATATGTGTTCTCAGGCAAGGGAAACAAGAGAAAAAATAGACAAATGGGACTACATAAAACTAGAGTTTTTGCACAGTGAAGAAAACCATCAGCAAAACAAAAAGAAAGCCTATTGAATGGGAGAAAATATTCACCAATGATATATTCAATTGGGGTTAATGTCCAAAATATATAAGGAACTCATTACACCAAAAAAAAAAAAAAAAAATCCAAAAAAGTGGGCGGAAGATCTGAATGTAAATTTCTCCCACGAGGATGCACAGATGGCTAATAGACATATGAAAAGATGCTCAATCACTAATCATCAGGGAAATGCAGATTAAAACCACAATGAGATATCACCTCACACCTGTCCGAATGGCCATCATAAACAAATCAACAAACAAGTGTTGGCAAGGACGTGAAGAAAAAGGAACGCTCGTGCACTGTTGATGGGATTGTGAACTGTTGTAGTAACCACAGAAAATAGTATGGAGGTTCCTCAAAATACTAAAAATAGAGCTACCGCATGACCCAGTAATTCTACTTCTGGGTGTTTGTCCAACAAAAACCAAAGTACCAATTCGAAAAGACACACACCCCGTGTTTGCTGCAGCACTATTTGCAGTAGCCAAATGTGGAAGCAACCTTGGCGTCCATCAGGAGACAAATGAATAAAGAAGATGTGGTGTATATGTGTATATGCACCATGAAATGTTACTCAGCCATTAAAAAAGAATAAAATCTTGCCATTCATGACAATATGGGTGGACCTAGAGGGTATTACACTAAGTGAAATAAGTCAGACAGAGAAAGACAAATACCATATGATTTCACTTAGATGTAGAATCTAAAAAACAAAATAAAACTAACAAAAGAACAGAAGCAAACTCATAGATACTGAGAACAAACTGACGTGGCCAGGTGGGAAGGGGTTGCAGGCCTGGGTAAAAAAGGCAAGGGGCACAGTGAGAAAACCGTCACGGGGAGTGAAGTGCAGCTCAGGGAACGCAGTCAGTGATGGGGCAGTCACCGTGTGGAGTCAGGCGGGTGCTAGCCTTACTGCCATGACAACTTTGTAAGCAACAGAAATGTCTCATTTATATGTTGTAGTCCTGGAACTAATATTGTATGTCAACTGTAACTGAAGCTTTTTTAAATTTTTTAAAATTGAAGAAAAAAGAAATCTCTCCATCTGAATGTTGAGAGCCACCAAAAAAACTAGGGTCCAGGGCGGGGCTGGTAAGAGGGTGGAGCCGGTGAGAGGTGGGGCTGGAGGCAGGGCTGCGGTGGGGCTGGACTTCCCGGGGCTTCCTAGATGCACACAGCAGTCTGGAGCCCCAAAGCAGGCTGGTTCCATCTTCAGCCTCACCCGGCCCTCTCCCGCCTCTGCATCCCCTCACCCTACTCAGGGACCACTGTGAGTTGCTGCCCATCCAGCACCCACTGGATTGTGAGGTTCTGTGAGGATGGGGAGCAAATCCTTTTCATTTTTGCACACCCACAACCCCACACACACAAAAGGTGCTCCATAAATGCATGCTCAACTCTTGTTTCTAAGCATCAACCCGCCTCCCCCTGCAGCTGTGCTGAGTTTGGATCCACCCGAAGGAACAGAAAAGAAGGGCAGAGCCAGCCAGCCCTGCAGCCTTTACCTCACAAGGTTGGCACAGGGCCCGGGCCACCGGCAGCTCTGGTACACGCGCTGGACCACTGTCTCCGAGCCGTTCTGCACCTGGCAGGACACTGTCCGTGTCACCGTGTGATGGCACCAGTGCCTGTGGGGAGAACAATGGTCATGTCAGCACTGACTGTTCCTGGAGGGCCAACTGCTGGTCAAAAGTCCCCTCCACAAGCCTGGGGGCCCGTCCTCTTGGGTAAGGGGCCCACTGAGACCCTCTGTTCGGGTCTAAGAGGAAGGGAGAGTGCCGCCCCTTTTGGCTACCAAATCCTGGCATCATCACAGTCGTAAACGCCCCACGCGGAATCAGTGACCAAGGCTGTACCCCTCCTGCCAGGAAACCCCACCCCAGTGGGGAAGACAGATGAGAGGATTACAACCCACAGGATCAGAGGTCCAACCACGTCATTAGCAAGGGAGCTATGAGAACAAAGCAGGATACCCAGCCAGGTCCTAAGAAAGCCAGCCACCTGAATACTGAAAGATAAGAGTCAGCTGACCGAAAGTGTGGGGGCAATGAGAGGGGGTGGCATCAGCAGATGAGGGAGCCATGTGAGCAGAAGCAAGGAGGTGAGGTAGACCATGGAGTGCATGCAGCTACCTCACCGGGACCTGAGAGCGATTGGACATGGCCCAAAGGCTGTAGGAAGGGGAGGAGGGGAAAGAAAGAGGGCTGTACCTGCCGGGCTAGATGTGGGTCTTAAGAAGTCAGCGGGAAGCCACTGAAGGACTCTGAGCAGGGAAATGGCTCACATGGGCCTCAGGTTATTGTCAGAGGACCGAAGTGGAAGGAGCCAGACAGGTAGGACCCAGATCCTCATCCCTGCTGGTATCAAGAATCAGGTATGGGACTCACCTGTTTTGAGACAGGTGTGGTCAGACTGCCTGAAAAGTTGAGGACCTCCAGGAGAAACTAGAACCCTCTCGAAGTCAGACGATGAATTCTTGCACACTCTCCACCCTGCACTTATGCCGCCAACACTCCAAAAGGCAAAGTAACAGCAAACAGAAAAACAAAGACAATTTAATGGAAAAACCCAAATACCAGGAATTTCAAATTATTTGAGAAAAAAGGTTAAGATCATGAAAAAAGGCACCAACAAGACGGAGAATAAATCTCACCTCAGGAGGAAAACAATTAATAAAGCAAATAGATGGCAACGATTTTTAAAGCATAATTAATGTCTTCAAAGAGATAAGAGAATTTTTCATTCATAAAAATATTATGAAATGAAAAAATTAGGTCTCTTGGAAATGAATGTATAGCTGTGAAAATGAAAAGCTCAACAGATGGTCTGAAAAACAGAATGGACACCGCTGAAGAGTGAGCTGATGAGCTTCTCGGAAGTTCGCAGAAATCTGGGCCACGAACTTTGGAAGGATGAGCTGCAAAGGTAAAAAGAGATGGGAAACGTAGGCGGGGAGGTGAGGGACCTAGAAGACAGAACAAATTCCGATATGTATCTATTAGCAGCTCTGGAAGAGGAGATCAGAGAGAGCAAAGGGAAGCATACAGCTGAAGAAATAATGAAGAGAATTGCTGACAACTTGAAAGACATGCGGTCCTTAATTTGAAAGGGCCCACTGAGCGCTAAGCAAGAGAAAGAAAAACAGACAGATTGCGGTGAAATTTCAGAACACTCAGGATGAAGAGAAACTACAAAGTGCTATAGAAAGAAAAGAAAAGCCAATCGCCTACAATCGATTGAAACTAGATTTCTTACCAGCAACATCAGAATCAAGAATATAGTGACGCAATCACTTCAAGGCTCCCAGGGGAAACATTTAGAACCCAGAATCCCATACCCGGGCAAGCTCCCCTGCAAAGACGACGGTGAGATAAAGACATTGTCAGATGCTCAGGAGGGCAGAAAGTTACCGGGCACCTTTTCTGAAACAATGACTAAAGGCTGTATTGCAGCAAAATAAAATAAAGGACATAAGAGGAATGTATTAGATGTGAGAAGCAGCGATGAACAAAGAAACAGTAAAACTGTAACAGCCTGGATCTAAAACCCAAGCCGACTGCAACATGGAAGATGAGCAAGAGGGGAGCTTGTACGGGGCACAGAAGGAACCGAAAGTTGCTGAGATTTTTGTCTTCTTTGAGGAAAGGATGTAGAAGCTGTGAAACTTTTAGTGTAGTAGAAAAATATACAATTAAATATATGTCTTGAATTTGAATACTGGCAAGGCAAGAAAGAGGACACAAAATTGACCAACTACAAAAAAGTAAAACAGGAAATTCTATTAACCCAATAAAACGCTAGAAAAGCAAGAAAGTCGTTACAAAAAATAAAGCAATTAGAAGGCAGTGTAGTAGAAAGGAATTAAGAAAGATGTAAGCAAAAATTAATGAAATAGTTTAAAAAGTGAATCAGCAAAACAAAAAATAGGTTTTAAAAAATCAAATGGACTAAGCACTGACAATTTTTAATGAGAAACAAGCAAAAGACACAGACATTAAGAAGAAGAAAAAACTTCTAAAAAGAGATGAGAAATTGTAAGTAAATATGATGTACAATCTTACATCAAAATATACCAAAATCTTGACAACTTTCTAGGAAAATATATATTACCAATATTGGCACAGTCAAAAATACCATAGAAGAAAACGAAAACGTAGTCAAAGTCAGTGCCTGTCCCCAAAGGCACCAGGAGACTTCGTGCAAAACGTGGTTTCTCCACCAACCTTCTATGTGACTTGGGCAAAGTGATGTTCCCCGCTCCGCCACAGTTAAATGAAAAATTCTACCTTTCGAGGCATTGTGAGTTCTTAACGAGCTCATCCAGCTTAGTGGCATGCAAACCATGCATCACCACATGCCTCAAAGTGTTATTACTGATTCACTGGCTACTGAAACCCCGCCATGTATGTAAGAGCCTAAGGCTGGGCTTTCCTATCTTGCAGCTGAGAAAAGCACGGGAAGGTTAAACCTCACTGCCCATAGCTGAAACCGGAGGCCGAACTGGGAAGGGAATCCAGCCTATCTGCCCAGGAGACCAGCAGGGTCCCGCCTACAAACCCAGACTCCTGCCTCTGCCAGTTACTCAGGGAAACGGGGTCCGGAGTTCGTGTGAGGCATCAGAAGCCTGAGCCCTTCCTTCATCTCTACCAGGGAGCATCAGCGCCATCTCAGTGCGAGTCTCTTCGGGATGAACTACTTACTGTCCAGTCCAAGGCGAGCACTCACTCCACCCAAGATCTGCCCCTGGCGGTCTGGAACAGACAGACGGTCCAGCCATCTCTGAATCACACTGGGCCAGGGCTTTCTATAGGGAAATGAGCTGTGAAGTCTAAAACATTTTCAAATGCCTCGATTCATCATCTCCAGACATTTGATCTTTTAATGGGCTGTAAATGGCTTCCCAAGTCAAAACCTGGCCAAAAACAACGAAGAAGGCAGGCAGAGAAGAGGAAAGAAGGCTCCGGGGCTTTTCAGATGGAATTCAAAACCCCGTTCACCTGCAGGCACCAAGGCTCGGAAATCTGGCCACCTCTGAGGACCCCCGTGTCCTGAGCAGTATGTGTGTGTCTCTGTTTGGTGGGTGATGTCATGCCACCACCACCCTCACCCCGCTCCCCATCGGTGGTGTGTGAACAGGGCTATGGGCTACAGATCACTCCACCTGGAGCCTCGCTTGGCAGGAGATGTCCATCCCTTTTATGACCCCCCTGGAAGGATGGTCCCGGAGCACAGAATTTGGGAGTAGCAGGGCTGGTCCTCGACTGCCTAGAAGTGAGGATGCCCTCCTCAGCAGCCTCAGGAAGGGAGGGGACTGGCATCAACTTCGCTCATCATTTCGGCAATGTCTCTTCATCATCTCCCCTCACCCTCCCCAGCTGAGCTCTCAAGAAGGGTCCAGGATGGGGACCTCACTCCCAGCCTTGGGGACAGGTCTGCTCCCCTCCAGGTCCCTCCCTTATGAAAAGAGGCCCACTTCCGGATGGGGAGGCATGACTGACTTGGCCCTGCTCTGCCAGGCTCCCAGGCTGCTCCCACAGCAGCTTTCGCTAAGTGTTTGGCTCCGTGGCTTGGCGGAGCCATGAACTCCTTAATTTAGGGTCCTTTGGGAAAGCAAGTGCTAAGTGGCTTCAGGAAATTATGTCACAATGGAATGGAGGAGCTTTCAGGACATCCCTGGCCCATGCCCACCTCTGAACGTAACTAACCAACCTGTCTCCAATGCTGCCTGTCCCCGATGGGGATGGCAGTGCAGCAGCCCCTCCGTCTCACCCCACAGCCCTGGTTCCCCCTCCCCCATACACAGCCTGAGCCCCAGCTTTCCTGACTGAGCCTTGCTTTGGGACCTGATCTTGCGCTTCCCTTCCATCCCCAGGACCCTGCACTCTGAGCCAAAACCAAGCCCCAGAGGTCTGACAATGCCCTCCCTTTCTAGGAAGACCACCCAGCCTGCCCTCATCCGTGTCCCACACTCTGCTCCACCCCCACGTGGAGTCAGTCACCTCAGTGCTCCCTCTCATATGTGCCCCACTTGCTGTACTGTGGCCACACTTCATCATAGCCCCTGGGACACCTCAAGTCACACCATTTCAGTCTGTCCAATACTGAGCCCATCACTGTCCAGCCCTAAGTCACTCCATCTTGGTGACCAACACCACTGAGCTCCAGGTCACTTACCCTGGACCCCCCAGGAATACATTGCCCCACACTCCACCTCCCTCCTCTCTTACTCCCCATGGCCAGTTAGCCCCCATGCCAGGCAAGTGTTCCTTCTGCACCCTTCCCTCTTCCCACGGTCCTGAGTCCGGCTTGCTCATCTTTCACCCTCAGCCTCAGCCCCTGCTGGTCTCCCTGTAGTCCCTCTACCTGCCACCAGAGGGCGCTCCCTCAAACACAAACTTGGCCCTGTCACCTTCCTCCTTGAAACTCTTAGCTCCCCATCCTCTATCATTACCACCCACCTCCCAGGTCCCACCTCCCACCATGCTCCATCTTGTCATTCACACTGTCACACTGTCCCCCCGGCATGTCATCCCACCTTCTTTCATTCAGCCAACTCTTACTCACCCTACCAGTCGCTATTCAGGCTCCAACCCCTCCCAGAAGCCCACCTTGAGCCCTGGCCAGGAAAAGTACTCCGACCTCATGCTCCACAGGGCCTTGTGCATACGTCTGTCCTAGCCCTGGTCATACCAGCAGACTACAGACAGACTCCTGAGGACAGTGGGCTGGGGGCACACCTCCTCAAGGTGTGCTGATCTGACCCCAAGCCCTAGTCCCAGAAGGGCAATCCAGATGATTGAGGCCACACCCATCAAGCAGATCCCATGGGGCCTTGGCTGGTCTCCAGAGAGATGTGGGCAGAGGACCCAGCTCCCAGCCCCTACGGAGGCGAGAGAATGACTGGCACAAAGTCTGGCTCCTGATCACACAGAGACCCTCCCCGGCAAGTGGTCAGCCAGGCCTGGAACCTCCAGACCTGGTTTGTGTCTAGGAAAGCAGTTCCGTGTGCTGGAATGGGCCAGGTGTGAAAGTCATATGTTAAAGCTCAAACCCCAAGTACTTCAGAGTGCATCCGAGGACAGGGTCATTAATGAGGTCTTAGGATGGGGTCTTATCCAATATGACTGGAGTCATAAAAAGAGGAAATTGAGAAGCAAATACGTACAGATGCTGTGAAGACACAGGGAGAAGGAGGCCGTCTGCCAGCCAAGAAGAGGCCTCGGGAGAAACCCAACCTGCTGACCCCTTATCTTAGACTTCCAGCCTCCGGAACTGTGAGGAAGTTAGTTTCTGTTGTTTAAGCCACTCCCTCTGACGAGCTTTGTAATGGCAGCCCTGGTAAACTAATACACACATGCGACCTCATTTAGTCTTCTCAACATTCTCAGGTAGAAATTTTACAGAGAAGGAACTTGAGACTCTAGAGGAGCCTCAAGGTCACCCATGAGTTAGTGGTCTGGTTAGGTCTTGAAGTTCAGACTTCTAATTCCAAACTCCATGCTGCAACCCCCTTGCCCGTGAGGTCTGCAAGAGTCAGAAAGCAAATATAATCCCCCCTGGCAGGCCCTGAACAGCCAGTCCTTCGGGGGACCATCTCACATGCCCGACAGCAAGGAACTGTCCCCATCCTGTGTGAGAAACCACTCAGTCATGGTTGAGGGCAGATCAGGCCACAATAAGGTTCCTGGGGTGGGCCTGGAGCTGGTCCTGCTCCCTGCCCCCTCCCCTCTGCAGCTACCTAAGTCGGACCTTCATTCACCCTCACACAACCCTGGGCAGTAAGGAGTTATTATTCCACTTGTACAGATCAGGACACTGAGGCACAGGACAAGGGTTCATAACACAACCAAGGCTGCCCAAGAGGCAATGGCCAACCGAGATTCAAGCCCAGCCCTTAGCCACTTGGCTACATGGCCAGGTTGACTTGAAGTCCACGCCAGAGTGCCTGGGTCTCCACTCGCAGCCGTGTCGCCAGGAGAGGTCTGAGCAGCAGACCGAGATGGGGCAGTCCTGCTGGAGGGGGCCGCGGAAGACCAGGAGTTGGCAGACACAGGGGCCTGGGTCTTGGGAGAGAGTCAGGATCCAAGTTAGATCTCCCCAGCCCTGAGCCAGGAGCCAAATCTAACAACATGAAACATGACCAGGCGAGCGTGGAGTCCGGCACCGCAGCCCCCAAACCCAGCCGACAAGCCCCAGATGGGGCGTAGAGGTTCTCGCCAACAATAAGTTCAGTGTGAGTCAGCAGTGTGTGCTACGGCTTCCGAAACACAAAGGCAATCTCAGACCGTCTTAACAGAGTACCTTCAAGAACACCCCTGTTCCCTTCCCTCCCCTCCTGCCAGTCACGCATGGCAGACACCGGGCTGTGCCACCCAGGTCCCCTTCCAGGAAGAACCTTCAGCCCCAGCTGCCAGATGCACTGCCAGAAGCGCTGTCAGCAGGCATCTACCAGCAGCCTCCCCTCCTGGTGCTGCTCAGCTGCCCAGGGCTGCCTCTCCCAAGACCTGCTCTTCCCAGGGTGGCCCTCATCGAGTGCCTGCCTGTCGGAACAACTCTGAAGGACCTTTCCAGCTGCAGAGCTCCCCGGGAGGCCACTGGTGACTGTCACTGGCCTCAACTGTTCCTTCTATGCCCTCCTGCTTCTGTCCCCTCCCTTCCACAGGCCTCACTCCTAAGAGCCGTCCCAGATGCACATCTTCCATGTCGGAGCCCATCTCAGAGTCTGCTTCCTGGAGACTCAGCCTGGTGTCCGCCGTGAGCCCCAATAGGGAAAAAGACGAACGAGCATCCAGTGCACTGGAAGGAGAGGGCTGTGTCTGCACCCTGTGAGTAGCTGGCAGAGCTCCGTGAGAGGGAGGGCTGACCTGCAGAGCGGTGAGTATCTGTGGGAAGAGGACAAGTCGGAAGCCCAAGATTCGTGGAGGCGGAAGGAAAGGCCCCACGCCCTCAGAGGCTCACCTGCCATCCCCAGCAGGTGAGGACTCTTGGCAGCGGACCCTTCAGCTATGCTGAGCAGAAACAAGCTGAGAACCATGGTGGGTGAGGGCAGCTCTGGGAGTCCAGCTCTCCAGGTACCGGCAGGGGAACAGACGAGCCTTGCTCACAAGGCCCTGGGAGCCAAGAGTCGGGCCAGAACCTTTGACAGGTAAGGAGGAGCCTGCTCCCGGGAGAGCCGGCCATGGGTGCAATGAGCTGCCCACACTGGTTGTCGTGGGCGCCCCTTGCTGGGGGGGATGAGCAGGGGCAGGACACCCACTAGGTGATGGAAGGTGAAGATACACAAAGGGATTAAGAAGTTCAAGTTGGGTGTTACAAAATAGTCAAGAAGATGTAAAGTAGAGCATAGGGAATACAGTCAATAATATTGTAATCACTACGTGTGGTGTCAGATGGGCCCTAGACTTATCGGGGAGATCACCCCTGTAAGTTACATAATGTCCAACTGCCATGCTGTTCGTCTGAAGCTAATATAACATTGAACATCAACCCTAACTGAAAAAGTTTTAAAAATACACCATTGACCTGTGAGGAGCTTGGAGACACGCTATTGGAAAGGAAGAGGTGAACAGGTGGAAGGTTTAACTAGAGGGGAGCCCAGCCAGTGGGGTTGCAGGAGGGCCCTCTGGTGGCAGGGGTGGGGGAGAGGCGGACAGAGGCTGGGAGTTGGGCCCCGTTGGCATAAATGGACACAGTCCATGGTCCGTGAATGCACTCATGGCCACGGTCCCCCCAGATGGTTTTCTCCATCATCTCTCTCCCTTTCGGGCAAACCGGGTCCGGATCAGGCCAACCCTCAGCCCACCACATGATCTCTCCCACAAAGGGTGTGTCTCTCCGTCCCTCCCCCACCTCCCCCACCTCCCCCACCACTCGGAGTCACAGTTGCGTTTAGGCAGGAATAACTGAGTGCGTGTCATGCTGAGTCCCGCTCAGTCTTTAGGGCACAAAAGCCAGTAGCTGTATTTGCATAAGCAGACAGATTTGCCTGCATTTCCTCCCAATCGTTTGTACCGGAACTTTCCATTTGGAGGCAATACTGAGGAGGAATTTAAGTCAATTTAAGGTTGCTGATTTTTAGCAGGAAAGGGTGCTTATCTGAAAGCCTCACAGAACTGACCCAATCTTTCTGTAAAAGCAGGAGGGTGGCAACATGGGCCCCAGGGTCCAGCACCGAGGCCCCAGGGAGGGACGCGTGGATTCGAGGTGCCCCCGGGAGGCACGGCTGTGCCGCAGGCGGCCTCGGGGCTTCCTCCCACTTCTTTTTCTTCTGTTGTTGTTCAATTACAGTTATTTGCATCCTCTCCTCCCACTTCTTTATCCCCTGCGCTTACTCTGCAGCACTGCCACCGCAGGGAATTCCTGAGGCCTCTGCCACCTGAGGGAAGGCTCACAAGAAAGAACCTCACAAGGAACATCAGCCACTTACGGATTAAATCTCCCCTGCGCATGGGGGCAGCTAAGGGAGATGTGAATTGGCCAAACGGACCACGCGGGTTTGAGCACTTCAATGGCGACCCGCAGCGGCCTCCATAGGTAGGTGTGCCATGGCCAGCAAGTGGTGAGAGGGTGGCGCGCGGTGCTTTCCGTGGGATCAGCGTTCCTGCTCCCATTTGGGGAGACCACGGCTGGAAAACACTCTGGCAACGCAGAACCCAGGACCAGAACTGGAACCAACCGGCGCTTTTACCAAATAAGGAGCCTCACATTTGTTCTGAAAGAAGGACAGTCCTCAGTGGCCAGCACGGGCCGTGATGCATTAATTCAGAATGTGGCCCCTGCGGGAACCGGAGCTTCTGGTGCGCAGGATCAGGGCAGGACCCAGCAGCTGCGTCCTCCACGGCCCCTCTCTCAAAACCAACGCTGCCGCGGGTCCTGTGGGGACAGGCCCAGGGTATGCACGTAGAACAGGCTTCCCAGGGATGCCGTGGAAGGACGGTGACCCCATCCACCAACGGAAGTCGGACAGAAATATGCGTTCTGACGTTTACTGAGCATGTGCGACGTGCCAGGCACTGCCGCAGCCTCTGACGCCTCTCCCCACAAGCCTTGTGAAAACCTGCAAGGAAAGACGATCACCATGCCTGCGTTCCAGAAGAAGCCAGACAGGCTAAATAACTTCCCCGAAAAGGAAAAAGGTGTGCTTAGTGGCGAGCTTCTTGTTTCCTTGCAGACCACACGCTGAGTGACCTCACTCCCTCCCATTCCATTTCCTGAGACACAGAGAGACTCTGCGTGGCCCAGCTCCTCTGTCCACGCAGCCCCGGCAGGCCTAGTTGCTCTGGGTCACATGCCCACCCCTGGTCCAGTTGTCTGTGAGGTAAGTCACAAAACAGGGGGCCTAGGACCCCCGGCGGCAGGCACCTATGCCGTTAGGACAGACTGTGAGAGAAGCAGGGGCAAAATGACCTCCAATACATGACACACGTGCCCCCAACAGTTAACTTCTCCTCCTTCTTCCCTGCTAACAGAACCCCAGTTTTCAGACTCTGGGCATCAGTAAGTTCAAGAAAGGTGGGCAGCAAAATCATAATCATAAATCATAAGGTTTGGGTATGTTCACTCAGTTCTAGTTAATGACAAGTAAGAGAAAGTCAGCCAAGAGACTTCCGGAAAACATTATCCCCTAGGGTGGAGGGGAAGTTGCAAGAAGAGAAGCTCATTCTTATTTCTGTGAACAGTTGTGTGAGGATGTGATGCCTGGCGCTATGGCAGCTATATGAGAGCCATGAGGGAAGACACCCTGGAGAAGGCACAGCAAAAGGAGGGTCTTTGAGCACTTAATGCTGTCAAATTAGCCAGTCCTGGAACCACCCATTACTTTTTCTTTTTTTTTTTAAGGATGAAAGACAACTTATCTGTTGGGTTCTCCCTGTCTCTCAATGGTTAAAGTCTACCCCAGGGGACATTAACTCCTTTTACCCTTCTGGGCCACGCTTCTTAATATGTGTAACATTAAACCTTGTTGTTTAAGCCCACATCAGCAGGGTTTTTATGACTCACATCTGAAAGCATTCTAACCAAAACAACCTGCTGTCAAACAGTACAGTCAAGGCACAGGAGCGTGAGGCCAGGAGGCCGAGTTCTGCCCTACTTGCACCACTTACGACCTGCATAGCTTTGGGCAAGTCTTAACTCCAGAGCCTCAGTTTCCTCATCTGCAAAGTGAGAGCCCAACTTCCCAGGGCTGTCAAAAGTCTCAAGAGCAATAGCAACTATGTGAATGTAATCTGTGGACCGCAAAGTTTTAGACAGATAGTGGGGGTTACTATTAAGCTTTACATGATTGTACTTCATAATGGAAATATAATCACAATCCTGTACTACCTCAGTCTCTTTTCTTTAAAGTAAAAGAAGACTGTGCTCTTTACCCATGTGGTATCCTCACTTTTTCTCCACCAGAGCATCTTCACGGACAGTCTCAGAGCCTGTGCCGGGGTCAGTGCGGGTCAGACCACTCTGGCTTGAAGGTGTTTCGCTTCCATAAACTTCACCGTACACATACCTCGTGCCTCCGTCTGCAGACTGCCAGCCAGGGCGGCATCAGTCACCATTTCCACAGATGGCACAGGACATGGGTGGGCCAGAGAGCCAGCCTCCCAGCCCCGTTTTGCTCTGCCTAGCTGAATGGGCTTTGCCAAGCCTGAGCCTCAGTGGCCTCATCTATAAAACGGAAATAACACACAACCTGAGATCAACAAAAATAAACGAAGGGTAAGTAGTCTGTCACTGGTAAAAGAACGCCAGTGACAGTGCCTGGAATGGTTATTATTGCAACCAGGTACAGCCACGGGCCACGCAGTGGACTGCCTGGCAGGGAGGTACAAACTCCCCGAGAGCCTGGCCCCTTGGAGGTCAAAATGCCAGTCTCTGAGTCTCCGCTGCAGCGCGTCAGGGGGCAGGACACTTCCCCGAGAGGGAGGGACACACGGAAAGGCCACCACTCCCGAGCTGCTGCCAGTGTGCCGGAAGAGCCTCCCACTCTGTGACGCACACGGAATTTGTTTAGGTGTGTTTTCCAGAAAGCATCTTGCTGTGGGCTCGGATGGGGAATTATGAAGGTTTTGCACCGCAAGGAGCCTTTCCAAGAGCAGCTTGCCCCAACCCCCTTTATACAGGTGGACAAACAAGGCCCCAAGGAGGGGGACCCAAGGTGGCACAGCAAGCTGGTGACAGAGTCAACCCGGTGGCAGAGTCGGAAAGAAAGCCAAGACCTCTGTTCCTAGTCTTCTCCCCTCCTCCTGCCGCCAGCGGGGTGACTGGGTCCCAGTGCTGACTTGAGAGGCAAAAAAATAAAAATAAAAACCCTGATAAGAATCTGAGGAATGTGACTGCTGAGAGGGACTGGCTGTGGAATTTGTCATTTGATACCCACCAGAGGACCCCACACAACTGTGACCTAGCCACTCTCTCGTGAGCAGGACACCCTGGGCCTGCATCCCTTTCCAAGAGAATGAGCGCGCCCCGCAACCCACGGCTGTCTGAGTCCCCAAGGAATTCCCCGGGCCACAAAGGGCAGGCCACAGAGGACTCGAAGGGACTGATCCCAGGAGAATGAACATGACATCCCGAGTTCAGTCTTGCCTGTTCTTTGGGATCACCTCTTCTCCTCAAACCTGCCTTTTCTCCCACCCCTTGGAGGCACCTTGATACCAGCACTGATTGTTGCCTGCTAATTAGACCCCTTAGCAGGTGGAGAAAAGGAGGGTTAGACACCGCTGGAGCCTGCGTTTTCCCTCTGAGACGAGCCAGTGGGTTCCGGAGCTCTCCCTCACAGGAGCTTCCAGAGCCCCAGGTGGGAACGGCGGTGACCTCGCACCGGGCACGCCTCTCCGGGCCTCCGCCTCCTCTGCCGCAGATGGAGCGGATGCACAGGC